>JAOVVO010000165.1:0-131727 GCA_028564675.1 Onchocerca lupi | reverse complement strand
TCTTTCGTTGGCTTTTTAACTTTTGACACAGGAAGAGTTACATCTGCTTCAGATTCCGGACTATCCTCCGTGGGCTTGACTTTTAAAGGTGTTTTCGCCTTCGGTTTTGTGTCTTCCGGATCTTTCAGTTTAATATTAGGTTTTTTTGATGTAGGAGCCGAGACCAGTTCTGGCTCAAATTCCTCGTCATCAGACTCTTTTGGTTTTTTCTGAGGTTTGGCATCTGGTTTCTTAGATTCTTTCGTTGGCTTTTTAACTTTTGACACAGGAAGAGTTACATCTGCTTCAGATTCCGGACTATCCTCCGTGGGCTTGACTTTTAAAGGTGTTTTCGCCTTCGGTTTTGTGTCTTCCGGATCTTTCAGTTTAATATTAGGTTTTTTTGATGTAGGAGCCGAGACCAGTTCTGGCTCAATTTCCTCATCATCAGGTTCCTTTGGTTTTTTCTGAGGTTTGGCATCTGGTTTCTTAGATTCTGTTGATGGCTTTTTAGCTTTTCGCACAGGAAGAGTTACATCTGCTTCAGATTCCGGACTATTCTCCGTGGGCTTGACCTTTAGAGGTGTCTTCATCTTCGGTTTTGTATCTGATGAAACTTTTTGTGGTTCTTCAAGTTCGGCTGGACGTGCAGTTTTTTGCTTCTCTGGCTGTTTGGATTCAATATCGTGCTAAAAAAAAAAAAAAGAAAATTTCCTGAGCTCTAATTCATTCTCATTTTCAAAACCGATGTCTGGTACCAGTTCCTGAAGGAGCGAAAAGTTTTAAAATTCGATCGAAAAATAAGCTTCCTTTGTTTTGTTCAAATTACCACTAGAGCTCTTCAATTCATACTTGGAAATTATAAGAACTTCGCAGAAAATATTTAGAATTTCTGAATAACTTCGAGAACAGACTATCTTGCAGTAATATTCATTGAGCAGCTGAGAGACAGAATGTGATTAGTGCCAAAAATTTAGGATTGCTTATTTATTGACGCCTATTTATTTAAAATAAAATGAGACAGAACCATACAATGATAAAAATGGTTTAGTTTTTAAAACCTTGTCAACTTCATTTGTAATTTGCATCGAAATAAATCATAAGGAAAATGGAACGGAACAAATATTCAGAGAATATGCTTATGATTTCGAATATCAAGAAAGTATTCGAGGTATAAAGAATAGCAGCCGGTACTTATTTTACTGCCAGCTTGATCATTAAAAAATAATTTATAACTTTATTGCACTTTTGTGAAGAAATATTTACAGACCCAAACGAAAATATGGTTCATTTATGTTCTCGTATAATTAAAATTTGAAATCCATTTAAATTTCAAAAAATCCAGTAATATAGAAAATAATTTTTTGAAATTGAAATTAAATTCTCGATAGCTTTGAACTGAGTGAAAAATGAAGCTATTTGTCATGAAGTTACATACCTCAACATCAGGCACTGTGACAGTATTATCAGAGACAGTGTTTGAAGTCGATCGAGGTTCCAGTTTCTTTGCTGGTTCAGAAACAAGTTCACATTCTATTTCTTCCTCTTCATCTTCAAATTCCACATCCGACAGTTCTGCCTTAAAAGTTTTATTTTAATACTCGAAAAATTTTCCAAATATTCATTTGAAAAATACAATCTAATTAGATGTAAGTCAGTGTATATTAAATTCAGACATAAAATAGTGCTGATTATCAAATATGATTCTGATTTTGCTCCAGTTAAAAAAATGGTTAAGAGCATCTAGAGATATGAGACTGGATTAGAATTACTAGATAAAACAAGTATCGGAGCTAAACTCTTCCATCTATTTTCCAGAATAACTTCATTTGTTCAGATAAAATGATATACAAATTCTCGAAACCTGACTTTTCGAGATTAAGTCATCACCTTAATCATTTGGAACTTATCACTAAAACTAGAGTGCAAAAGAATGAAATAAAATAAATTAATGAAAGAGCAAAAATACCTCTTCTTCGCCGTTCTCAGCCATTGATAGCTATCTCAGTGCTTGAATGATTTTAGCTTCGAACTTCAAGAGTTGCCCTCGAGCAACATAACATCGGCTTACACTTTACAGCACACTTTTTGCGGCAACAACAACAGCAGCAGCAGCAGCAGCAGCAGCAGCAGCAGCAGAAGCAGCAGCAGCAGCGGCAGTAGTAGTAGTAGCGTCACAAGCCGACATTGATCTCTGCTTGCCAACACTTCGTTCCTCATTTCAATCTTTCACACTCTCTGAAGATAAAGAAAGTTCATCTTTGAAATCATCCCTTGTGCAATCTGGAAATGAGTTCTATTATAAATGTGCTTTGAAATCATTCAGGGAATTGCACTGTCACTAATTAAAGATCATTCTTTCACCTCTGCGTTTAACCATTTCATTTCACATGCTAGTCTGCACCGCACTGCGTATTCAGTTTATTGTAGCAATTGGCTTAGCCAGTTACATTCATTTTTTTTTTCGCAAACTTTTCCAGTCTTGAATGCTGATTTTCTAAAATTCTGAAAAATCGGCAAAGAATTGGATCTTTTTCGTCCACAATTCTTTATAGAGATTTTAAAAATTGAAAGTATAACAGGATAGAATGCTAAATGATATAAAATATCAGTGTTGTGGAAGGTTTGAAATTTGATTAGAGCTGTGGAAGGAATAGATTTATATTAAATTCTTTATTCACAATAGTAGTAACTGAATAATATGTAGTTAACAGTACAATAGAAATCAGGCGTTTAGTAAAGTAAATTGAGTGATGTCGATTGGGTATTTGAAGGAGATTATTGGGAGCTTGGTCAGGAGCAAGCGTGGTTTTAGATCGTCTGGATCTCAGCGAACCAATTTGAAAGAATGAATAAAGAAAAAAAGTGGTTTTTTTTGGAATTAAGTGGGGTTTATTAAATGTTAAGAATTGGGAGTATTGGGATATAAGACAATTGATGTTGAAATAATTTTAAGAAAAAAAATTGTTAACAAAGGAAAAAATGTTACGACAGTTTAATTGAATTGAAGAATAGTGACAGTTTTACAAGCACAAAAGATTAATGGCTTTGTTAGCTGTAAGCGGAGACGCTTTGATGTGGTTGTAAATGAGCATGGACAAGGCACACAATGAGAGATAATTTTACAGATGATGAGTCAAGAAAAAAAAAGAATTTCACAAAAATTTTAATCATTTGATTTTACAATTTTCCATAATAATTAGTTTTAGTAGGGAATCAATTTCGGTGTTCCCGACAATCAGTAAATCATTTCTAGAACTTGCGTTATGTACCTTCAATTCAATGGATTATATAACTTGTTGACTGATTGCTTATCATTTAAAGAATTCTTTAAAAATTAGATCTTCCTACACAAACTGCATTATCATTAAGCATGTTCATCTTATTCTATTTGCGCATCTGAGTTCATTACAATAACATATAAAGTAATAAAACAACGATTTGTGAAACAATTTAACACTGAATGAAAATTTTAATTTCAAAATAGTAAAGTTCTAGAAATCGTTTAGTTTTACATATCTTCCTTCCATTTTTTGATACGACTATCCCACAAACTGTCTCTTTACAAATTAAATTGTGTATTTCTGGAGATGTAAACAATATTCATTTATAATGCGACCACGCTCTGCGTGGCCGATCCAGCTAGTATATAGGGGCCGGCCACGCTTCACGTGTCTGGCTCCACCTATTCTATATAAATTAAAATGCCAATGTTCGTTTGTTCATCAGTGGTGATTTTTTACATCTAATTTGATGGGTCAGTAGCAAAGATAGATGCGATGCTTTAAGAATGAACATAGAGAACTCGATATTTTGAATAAAAAAAGCAAAATTTTGCACGACATATCATCATAGTGTACGACTTTCTGGATAGTCGGAATGAAAAATATAATTCGAGTTAAATAAATAGGAAAAATTATCGGGCAAATCATTTGACTAACTTCTCTTTTTTTTTCTTTTTTTTGCGGGAAGAATTGATATACCGCATGATAAGATTTCATTCAATTTTGCTTCTAAAATAAGTAGATTGATTAGTATGAATAATTCATTAAGCATCACTCCGTTTTGCCTCAATTAGTTCTCGTGAAATTTCCAAATCTTTCTTTTTATCCAATAATTTGAATGTGATTATTCAGCAATTATCCGAATCTGAATACTTGTAAAGATAATTTGACCTAACCATAGAGTCTCATTAATTTGTTCACTGTAATGTAAAATTATAAAATGCCAATATCAAAATGGTGTAACACAGTATAACATATTAACACATAATGCAATTATGACATGACGCTTTTAAATTTTATTGATAAATTCATTCAACTAGCAAAAATATAAAATTTAATGACTTTAAACAATTCTAATAAAGATGAAAAATAATGATTAACAATAAAACACTGAAATTGTTGCAGCTAAAATATTAAAAAAAAAAAAAAAATGCTTATATTAAATATCATTTTGCAAATTTTGAATATGGCTGCACTGCAATATAGCAATTTTATATTAATAAGGATTCGCAAATGTTTTCTACCTTAATTGTTTAGTATTATTGGAAAGTTCATTGATTATATTCCTCGCTACCAATTTCTCCGGATTTTTTGCATATTTGTATTTAATGCAGACTTATATCTTGGCAGTTTTTTCCGCAAAACAAGAGCTTTTTAGTGTGTGAGAAAGCATAAATAATTGCTTGAATTTGTGAAAATTAGAAAAAGATTTGTCAAAGCTTAGAACTTTTAGTATTTTTTATTTTTCGTAAAAAAAAAAAAAAATAAATGCAAAATCATAAATTTATTCCAAAAGATATTTCTTTCCTTCCATCATGAGAAAACATGAGGATATTTAAAGGTTGCAGATAAATATTTCGCAAAAGTTCTGGGTGAATGAGGTTTTAGAATATTACTAAATTAAACTAAGCCTATAGTAGCACCACACCTCATATTGTTTTTGAAAAAATGATATATTAAACGAATGATAAATATTCTAATAAATGTCAAAGAGATGGGCTAAGCATGATTCTGCTTTAAGGATTCGATTGTTCTCTAAAAGGGAACGAATCCTTCAAGTAAAATTTGGGGTTCAAAACTTCAAGAAACGAAATCTACGCGCAGAAGAATTTTCATCGTTAAAATTCTAACTTCAACCCAAAATTCATAAATTTGTTAATTATTTCTATCAACTGCTACATAATTTCTCGGAAATCGAGAATTCCACGAATTTTTGAAAGAATATGGTCTATGGAAGAATTTTTTGGAAGAGAATGCGATCACTATTAGATAGCTAGACACCGCATACAATGCTGTTTCTTGGACAGGATTTCCAGAAAGAGGTAAATGATGAAGAACTGAAGTTTGAAGTAATGCTCAAGATTCATCTGCATATGGTCTTCGTTTCACTTCTCAAATTCCAAATGATTACTTCCAGTACGGAAAAATTTTCTATTTACTTCATTAATTTTGCTACTAAATAGTTATAAAAGGAAAAAAGATTACAAATTATACTTTCATCTTTTTCATTTTTTTTCTCTAATTTTTCTAAAAAAGAGTGCATCCCTTCATGTTCGCTTTCTAATTCGCTGTTTGTTCACGAAAAATTTTAGCATTTTTTGAAGCTGAATTCTCCCACTACGAAAATTTTATTATTGAAAAAAGTCTTCGAGATTCAATAATTGAGATAATTATATGTGGTCAATTATTTTAAATAATTTAAGTAATTGAACATATTTTAGAATCAACTTTAGCTTCCGTTTTTCTTGCAGTCTTCTTATCTTTTATTTTACTAAACCATTGTAGCAAACTATTTTCTCGTTGCTCCTGTTGTAATCGAATTGTTCTAATCATTTCCTCCATAAATTTTAAGGTTTCATCGTAGTTCGGTATCGTTATAGACAAAGACTTGCAATATGTTCCAAACAAATCTGCTACATTTTGGCTCTGAAAATCCAAACGGTCATGCTTCCGGAAACATTACCGTAGAAATTATCATTAAAATTATCATTATTGTACTTTTTCTTTTTCTGATTTTCCAATGATTCATTCTTAAATTATTCATATAGAACAGATTTCCTTCACATAGCACCGACCTCAAAAGGGTCGATATCGTGTAGGACCTTACCATTGAGGTTTTTTTTCGCTTCTTCATGCTTTCTAAAAACAATAATAAGACATGGTCAGAGACCGCGAAAAGGTTTAACATTCTGCAGATCTATGAGCATAGTAAGAAATTATAATTGCCACAAACTGTTTGTCATTTACATTTGTCAATATCACAATCTTTCATTACAATTTGTCATTTTTCACAATCTTTTATTACAATTTTGTCGATTAGCAACTGATCATTCGATTAGACTTTGAGCAATTTCCTTCTAACTCATTTTAGAAAAAAGTCGTTCAAAAAAAATTTTCGATTACACAGTAATTTCTGTTAATATTTCAAATGTTACGGGAAGCAAGTTGTTGATCTGTCATTGCTAAAGCTTATGTCTTTACTTTCAAACTCCCCCTTCACTTACCATCTAATCATTTACGAAAGAAACCTGCAACATAACGTTAGACTGTTATCTTAAGCTACTAATTATTCTTATGACTAGTTAATTTTTAACTTTGGCTGACCGAGTTAAAAGTTAAAAATGACAAATTTGAGATATCAACTATTTGAGTTCAAAGCTCTTTCAGCATTATTTTAGTTCAATTGGCCTTTCATATCAATATACTATTTTTACACTTCTGAAAATTCTTTGAGACTATTGACGTTCCAGTCCAAAGCACTGCGAAAAGACAATGCAATGCCACTGATGTACAGCTAGCTAATCACGTGGTTGCTGAGCACAGAATCATTTTTGAAGCTGATATGCTGTTTTTCGTTGACGTCTTTCATCCACTTTCATCTATGTTCGAAATCCTCAAGTCTGGTTGGGCGTCGCTCTGCACGCATTTGAGCCAATCTTTGTCTTCTTAATCGTCGCATTTCTTCTGCTCTGCGAGTAAGACGACCTATGTCTGATCTTCTGCGAGGCATTATTTGGATGAATCAAAACAGATTGATTGCACCCGAACTGTCCTCGAAATTACTTGAGAATATCCAAGCAAATTGATCATTGGATTATTCTTTCCTTTGTCACTTGTAGAGAAGAACAGAATTCCTTGACTGTCGATATGCTGCTATTTCTGGTCAATCTGTGTCGTTGCAAAATTGTCGCTGGTCGATGTAAAAACTCCGAATTGAGCTGTATGTTAAACTAGAATTGCTATCGAACTTGAATTAATTCTGCTCTAAAACCCGAACCTTTTAAATCCTTTCGGGGCTCCTTCTCCTTTCTTGATTCTCAATGTGCCGCCTTATGTTTGGTTAATTCCACTTTGTTTATCTGCTAATTAGAGCGTTTTGGTGGGAAATATTTACGGCGTTTTGGCAGAAAACATATCCTTACGGAGACGTAAAAAAAAGTAAGTATATCTATACGGAAACACTTGGGACGTTGTGTGAGAACGACATTTTTACATTAGTATTTTTGTTTATTATTATCATCAAAAATTGGCGAAATTACGGTACATTTTGAATTGTTCCAAACGAGAAAGTTCTAACCTGCAATTTCGTTAAATCCGAACTAGTTTTTATCTTAGCAGCACTTACGACCATCAGCGGAGATACTGAATTCGATTGATATTTTTGAGATGTCGATGCAGATGCTGGCTCAGAGCTCCTTTCGTCTATATCCTCATTTGCAATTAAAAATATCGGTGGCTGTAATCGTATTTTACAAATATTTTAAACTATAACAATGTTTCCAAATTAAAAAATATAGGGCGGTGAGTTTATAGGCTTAGATAAGTTTAAAAAATGTTGAGAAAATGGGTTCAAAAGACTATCCCATAAAAAAAACGATCTGCTGGCAAAACACTGAAATTTTTGGAAAACTAGCGTTTGGAATTACTATATGGATTCATGATCATCTTTTCCTGAAAGTATTTTATGTCATCAAACGTCTCTCCGATAATGCGTGAGAAAATACAACTTGTTATCATAAATGAACAATAATGAAGCAGTGTTTTTCTGTCGAGAAAGTTAGTAATATGCAATTTTTTAAATATCTAAAAACCCTCTTCATAATTAAACGAACAAAAAATAGCTTGATCCTAATATTCAATTTAGAGGAGCATAGCTTAATTCATTGATATGCTCAGTTTTTCAAACAAACAACTGAGTATATCTACGAAATAAGCTATATTTTTCTAAATTAAGTATTAAAGTCAAATTGATAATGAACTTATGAAGTCTTCTGAACGAATTTTGAAAGAGTTTCTTTTCACCACAAAATTCCAATGAAGAATACCTGAACCGTCAAGTAGTTAAGAACTAATTTCCTTAGCCTAAGCGTTTTAGATATAACTATCCCACCTTAGATACACTGATACACCTTAACTTTATTCTCTATGGTTTGAAAATCAGGTGCCACATCACATAATTGATTGATCGAAGATTGTGATGAGGCTTTATAAAATAGTATTACACCATGCGCCTTCCGAATTGACATTTGTCGCGCTCCTGTATGTTCCTAAATTACTTCCAATTTACTTCAACTTTTGGTACTTTAAAGTAAATTTTATTCTAAACTCCTCAAATATCCGCTTAAAAAATACGTTTACCAAGCCTGGATCAATCAATTCAATAATAGCTTCTGAACCATCAACAACATAAGTTAAATAATGGATATCCTGGTAGATAATGTGTCTTTCATACCGCATTGCTGTCGATTTGATCTTCTCCAGCTTTAACCGGAAAATTTGAGATAGATTTTAATTGTAAGAGAAAGGATGATATAAATAAAGTTCATTTGAGCAACATTATTTTATAGTTTATCTTGAATTGATCCAATAAAACTGTTGTTGTCACCTTCACAGTGTATTGTAGTGAACAAAAACTGGTTCTGAAGGTCATAATCATTTCTCTAAAAATTTATTACGAATACAAAAAGGTTAAAGTTTTCACCAATGCTTCTTTTTGAGCTGAACCAATGAAAACAATCGTTAATTTTGAATTATGAGCCATCCAATAACTTCGATGAGCATGGATAAACAAGCAAATCAATATATGATTAAATAAGCGAACCAATAAATACCATCTATCAACTTGTAATATTGGTTTCCTGAAATTATTGGTCAAGTTATTTTTCTTCCATATTTGAAATGTTTTGTTAAACTTATTAGATGTTTCTGAAATGATCGATATTTTTTAGAAATTTTGAAAAAAAGTAAATGAACAAGATAACAAACGAACATAAAAAAAAGTCCTTTGTGACACAGAAAAAATTCAGCATATTGGGTACTTAGTTTTGAGACAAAAGAGAGAGTGCGAAATCTTTGAAATTTCATTGGTTCTTGCCAAACACGAGATGAAGTTCCGAGACTGATCAAGACCATATGTAGGAGGATCAGAATATGCGAGATATTATGCCTTAAGTTGAAAAGAAAAGTATGATAATAATTCGAAATAGAAATTCTCTATTTTTTCAACAACAAATGACTTTTTTAATGATTCCAATTCTCAGGTCTCGACAATTGTCAAAGAGTGGGATTGAGCATATGTTTGACGTTTGCTGCAGGTCACTACTGGATTCATGAGACAAGTAGACCTTGTAAGTCATAACGTAGATGAAATTTGAAAATCATATGATCTATAAATAGACATTGGAAACGTAGAAAGTTTGTTTGAGAAATGAGAGCAAAGATTTTACTGGAAACAATAAAGATGACATGGAAAGTAAGCAGATATAGTTATGTGATCCAAAAATTTTCATTTTCCATAAGTATATATTTTAAAATTAAAGAAATTTATCCAAATTTATGCAAAAAAAAAGATTCATAGTGAATTGTCAGTAAACAACCAATTGTTAAATCTATTTAACCAGATCTGATCAAAAAAATATTCCACAGAAAAAAATCACATGTTATTATTTTCACAGAGGACAAATCAATAAAGTCTGTTTTGTGTACCTGTTAGAAATAAGAGAATTAGAGAATACCTCAGAATGTTCTGGTATTCATTAAATAATTTTTCCGCTTCATTATTCAAATCTTGATCGTTCACTAAACAGAAATATAAACATACCAGCTGATATTATGTAATATGAAGGAAGAAAATGAACTAGAAAAGAACAGGTATGAAGTGTTTTTAAACTTTTTTGTATGTTTCTTCAGTATGTGACATGAAAGCGCAATAAATGACAAAATATTCAAAAGTCTAACAATGATGCAGGAATGAAAATGAAATTTCATATTAAGTGATTTATAAAAAGAAAAAAGGCGAAAACTTCATAAAAGAACAACGAGCTCAGGAACTGATCGATATTCAATTGATAATATTTATCAATTAATATGATAAATATTAAAGTTGCTTAGGGGTCAATGCAAAGCAATGAGCTGGTACTGAATATTTCAATTTCCAACTAGTTTTTTTCTAGAATTCATAATTTATGTAATTTGATAACAGATAGATTTCGAAATGGCAATATTTTTGGAGAATTGCTAATCAATTTACTGATAATCTGTTGCGTAATTTGTAAAATATTCCGCTGACCTATTTTAAAAGTAGTTAATTATGATGAAGTGGCTGCTTTTGCTAAGAAATATTTCCATTAATTGATGCAATTTTCCCCGAAAAAAAAAAAAAATCGATGATATTTCACAGAATGCCGTGGGAAAGAAGTAAGATACAAAGAATTTATAGCAGATAAATTATATTAATCGAAATAATCACTGCCATAAACTGAATATTTAATAAAAGAATTAATTTCAATCGATTTTGAATTATCATAACTAGTCGATCATTTAGTGCAGAAATCTTTCAAAAGTATATACTATATTTAGTAAAATGCTAAAAGAAATAATTTGGATTGTTAAGCATTATCTCAAATTCAGCATGAGATATTTTCAATTATAGAGACTAGTAAGCTATCTGGAGAGCAAGCCACTGATACACCTATTGAAGTGAATTCCTAGTGACAATTTAATTATGTGAGGTTGCTGTAAATAAATTTTCTTAAAGGTCATCACAAAGGTCATGTAGTGCTTACTACCAAGCACTTCGCTAAATTCACTGGATTATCTATACAAATAAAAATATAAATGTTCGTCGTGGCTTTTGACACAACGTTGCTATTCTTCACTATCTAGACCAGCCAAGCGAAGCTTGGCCAGATAAAGCCAGTAAGTGATAGAATCAAATAGCTCAGAAATTACCTTAAATATGAATGTATTATATTATTCGTTTGAATTTTCAAAAAAAAAAAAAAAAAGTGTGTCTCGTCTCTTCGATGCTATTTGGTTTTCGCTAATGCTAGATGAGATGAAATGCTCATATCGATGAGAAATTGAAATGGTACAATCCGAAGAGCTTCTCGTAGACGACTATTTCGTGCTTAGAATATTGCCTAAAATAAAAAGCAAGCGATGTTTTATATTACAAAAGTGAAAAATAACGTTCCGTCGTAGCTACTAATGTGAAATTTAATTTGAAATCTGCGCGCTTAGGATATTGCCGAAAGAGTAGTTTATAATTAGGATAATAAAACACTTGTTTTTCGCACAGAGAGCAAAGAATTACCGCGAACAACTCATATAAAAGGATTTGATTAACTATCAAGAATCGAAGGCAAATAAGCTACACTTTTTTTTCCGATAATGATTCATGAAATTTTAAGAATTTTTTATTTGATTTTTTTTTTTTTATTTGATTTTATATTTCTAATAATTGTGATTCATCTGTCAAAATTAAGCTGAATTTCACTAAATGATTTCTTCAATATCACTCTTTTATGCATCACGTACTAGGCGATCGTTTAGCAAATTGAATTTCGTAGAACCTGGTGATAATGCTAATAAGTACATGATTGGTATTGAATATAAGTACTAGTTGAGTGATATAAATAAATGAATGGAAATGAATTACAGAAATGAGTCATGGATTATGATTGTTGTGATTGAAGTAATCTTTCATTTATGCATAAATATTTCCAAAAATTCTCCAATTTCGAAAAGTTGATGTTTAGATAAGCATTTCTATTTCAGGATTCGCGTATTGCTTCCATAATTTAGTTCCTAAATATAATTGTTATTCTTGGAAAACTTTTTTAATATTTTGACTTAATTTTTATTTTTCAACTAATCAAACCACTACCACTTCTTTTCAGTTCTTTATGATAACTACTTCCTCATCTCCTATTCACCATATAGAATATTTTGGATCAAGAAAAAAAAAATTATATCAGGATTTTCGAATTTCATGAAAAAGTAGTGCGATAGCTAAAGTTGTAAATCGTCCAATCCTTAGCAACTTTTTTTACCGATTTTTTTTAAGATTTCAATTTTAAATCATTATAAAATCGACAGAATTTCTTACATGACTATTATTGATTAATTATTATCTTAAATTTTACTTTTCTACTGAAAGCGTAGGAGTACAATTATTGCCAGGACAAAATCTATCGATAATTAAAACTCTTCAAGGCAGATTTGGGTAAATTCAATTAAGTGAGGAATTTGAATCCACTGATAGTGATATTTGATAAGACAAGAGATATTTGATAAACAGGAGGCTGCATCAATATGTGGAGAAGGACTTTTTGCTTGAAAAGGAAAAGTACAGTGGCATCACCACGGTTACTCGTTGTTTACAATTAGCTCTATGCTTGATTGCCATGGAAAACATATTTTTCCTCTAATAATTATTTCTCGTACTTATAAATAACAACTATTTTTATTTCGCGCATACCTGTTGATTATTTGAATTCCGAAAAAATCTTAAAAAAGATTCTTCGTTCAAATGCAAAGAACCGAGGACCAATTAATTAACTTTACCTATTAATTAACTTCACTTGACATCAGAAAGATAAAACTTCCCATTTCAATAGGCTCATCATATGAAATGATTAATGTAAACAAACACTATTGACGGTAATTGTGGGACAAAATTTTCATCTCAGCCAAGACAGAGCAGCTGCGGTCATATCATAGTTGCAATACGTGACGTAGTTTGTGGAAGTATGCAAGAGCAGAGTAACCGTTGTATGAGGAGGTCAAGGGGGTGCAAAGGACAGGGTAAATAGATTTCACGTAGCGTGACCTTTTGACGGTTTAGGTAGTAAGTAAATTGGATGTAACGACCTGATAACTTTAAAGCATAACTCAGCATAACTCTTTGAAATACCATTGAAGACATTAAAACAGTCATGATTACTTCTGATAGTTCGTGAAAGGCGGAGGATTTGATGTGGGATTCTTAAATTTCTTCATTTCTCATATGTATCTTTTTTTCAAGAAACAATGGATAATTAAGATGAGCGAAATGTTAATGATGCGTTCCTCAGATATGGGTGATGAAAACAATGTCAATCCGATCACTTCTGTGATTATCGTTGCTGATAAAAATCGATGTCCGCGCGGATTCTCTCCGGTATGTGAGTTGCATGCTTTCCATTTAATTAATACATTGTCTTTAAATCAGAGGCAAACATGAACCATTTTTATATTTGTGCGCCAAGTTACTACTAACGGATTGTCATGAAATAGTTTAGTTTTTATTATCATTAATCTTTCGTTACAATTCTTTATAACATGGATTTGATAAAATATCGAAGTTGCATTTTTTTAAATTTGAAATCAATTAAGCATATTTTAGGACCACATATAGATTAGTTCTATATTTATTGAACTTAAAAAAAGACGAATATGCTCATGCTTTAAATGCTGCTTCGATAAAATTAACATCCGTGATTAAATCATAGACATTAGTTTCATCGAATGAATCTAGGTAACTTTTAGATTTTCTAATTCTAAATTCATAATTCGCACTTAAACCATGAACTTTGTTCGTTTATTCATTTTTGTTCGCAGAAATACCATGAGTTACATTTCAAAAAGTTGTGATATTCATTAAACAGTGACGTTTTACCTTTATGATTTTGTTTTGTAAATTTTTTATGCATTTAATTTGTGTTATTTTTGCTCAGTTTGACTTCAGATTACAAGGACATTCGATGAGCAGAATGATGCCGATTTGTGGAGGGAAAGTTCATTCACTTTTTTTAGTCGACCTGTACGATATTTGGCAATTAGCAGAGATACTCCTCAAAACACAGTATGTTTCAGAATTTAAAATTCCAAATAGGAGTTTATATTCGACTACGATTTTTGTTTCTGTCATTAATGATTCTGAAAAAATTTCAAAATGTATATTATTCTCCTGGAAATCGACTTGGCCACTAGTTTTTTTTTTTTTTTTCAGAATTTTATATTTGTATCGTGAAAGTATTACGTGCTTTTATCTAATATATCATAGATGAATTGAATTTTCACGTTCTTTTTTTGAGGTTGGTACGCATGTAGTGACTGATTTATGTGTCGTAAAAGACTCCGACCCTATTCCTATGGGTTTTATCGCCATTGATTATACAGCAGACTCAAGTAAGTTAATAATACAGAAACACCACATTTAGTTCAGTACGATTTTTTTTAAAGGTATTCTTAAAATGGCTTTTAGTTTATTATTGCTATTTTTATAATATCGATTTTTCTTACTTTTAAGTAGGTTAAACAGATGATTTATCAGAATTCTGACTCTGTTTTGAATTTTTGCTTTGAACCAAGAAAATTTTACTTAGCCGTGTAAAACAGTAAATGATGCTTCTTCCATAGGTACTATTCGGTTTATTTTATTTTTTTTTAGATATTTCATATTTTTAGAATCGTTTGATCAATCAATATTTTTGCTTCTTCGCTTTTTTATTCATAAATTTTCCAGAAGAAAAAGCTTTACGTAAAAGATATCTTTGTGTGCGCACGGTGGCTCGAGATGCTGTTGTTGATGCCGTTGGAGAAATTATTTTGTTAAGTAAAATGAGAAAGCCACCCAAGAATTATTCGTCTGCTGGGTTTGATTAATCTTTGATTATTTGCTGCTTTTCTGTTTTCGAAAATATGTTCGAAAATGTCGTTAGAAGGAAATTATACTGTTTAACAACAGTAGATGACCCAGAAATTTTCGATCATGTTTTTTACATAATATTCAGTGTTTGAATGAGTGACTACTGACGAAATATTCTTTGATTTTTGATTGATTAAGAAATTGTTGGTATAACATAATTCTGCATTCAAATTTATTATAAATGATCGAGCATTTTTAGGCGACAATAGATGTTGATTTTTGGGAATATGAGTCTATCAATATTATTGTTTAGAAATAATCTTTATTAGACAAAATAAAGCAAATCTTTATTACACAAAATCTTTATTATTATACAAATCTTTATCACGCAAATTTGACTATATATTGTGGAGGTATAGTTGTGTAGAGGACCGTAGATTTTGGAATAGGAGCTCAAATTCCTTATTTCTATCTATTTTATTAGTCTATTCAATAAATATCTCATTAAATTGTAGTTTCTATTAGTTTTAATATATGATACATACGCCGTGTGAAGCATACTAGAAGTCCAAACTTTTCTATTTCGATTTTTCGATTTCAGTGAGGTAGACGGTATTTTGATATGTTTCAAACACATTGTAATTCCATCATCGTTTGGCATTACAATACCTCGCAGCAGATCGTAAGTTTTTATCAGTTCGGCATTTTTTTTTTAATCTATTTTTAGCAATTTCAAAGTTCCAAATATTTGAGTTTTCAGAATATTTTCGTTGTAAGATCTATGAATTTAGCGTCGATTCCAACCATTTATTATTATATTTTTTAACAGTACTCTCTTCGCTTTCATTTTTCGTTCCCTCTCTTTTAGTAACTCTTATTAATTCTAGTTCAGAAAAAAAGTTTTTTTTTTTTTTTTTTTTTTATTAAGTTTCAAGCCGAAATATAATTTTGAAACGTACTGTTTTACAGTACAACTTCTGTGTTATATCCATCCGTCGGAAATGATGGTTTTCGACATTCCAATCCTACACTGGACAAAACGAAGACTAACATTACAACAAATGCTTTGACTATAAAAGCGGGTGTGAAACGAGGTGTAGAAGATGTTCCCTTCAGATTGAACCCTCAGGTGGAAAGTACCTTAATCAAAAATAAGGTAAGATGTTTAAGAATGTAATGGGAAATACCCTAGTTTTTTTTGAGAAGAATTCTTTTGAATATTTTCTTATCCTTTTGATTTTATTTGAATTTTCTAATAACTTTTGGTTTGATTTTTATAATCTCATTTTTATTATGCTTTTCTATGGTTTATAGATTTATCATTAAAAATATCTTCGCGTCCTGATTGAGATATAATGGCCCACTGTAGTCTAGTTTACATAGTACTTTTCTGGCGTATATTCCGTTATACCTTAACTTTATCCAACTTCCGTATTTCCTATATAATGTAAAATATTTAAAGGACATTGTAGAAGATTATCTGCATTTATAACAATATGTTCTTAAATTAAATTTGTGAGTTTCAAGGTTATTCGTGAATATTAACGTTAAGGGCATGAGTTTTAAAAAAATTTTTTTAGTTGGAGATGTTACCGGAATTAAAGAAGTGTGATTCTGAACAATTGGATCGTGATTATTGTTATTACTTTACTCTAGAACGGGCAATGCTTTCTAATTCCTGATTCTTGGTAGTATGGTCGCTGTATATTATTTTTAATTTCATTGTTAAGATATTTGTACGTCTTATCATTGAAGAAGCTGGTCGATAAATCATCCTGTCGCACATTTAGTTTTCTAATTTTAGTATAGTTTTATGTCAGCATGATTCCGCTCTATGTTCTAATAGCGAAATTGAAAGCCTTCTTGACTTACTGTTTCTTATAACAACTTTCTCTTTGAATTTGATTTTTGAGTTTCAAAATCATTGTGAAATGCAAGTTTGTTTTCCTTACCTGTATTGTTTTAGTATCGTGCTTTATGTGCTATCTACTGGTAATTTATTTGTTTGCTACTCAAGACACTTTCATTTTAAGTAAATTTGCAGTCATTTTTCATTGCTTAAAATTGAACAAGCTTTGATGAGTTAGAGAAGAAATGTATTGTACTAAGCAAGACTGTAAAGAAAGGAGATCCAAAAATATGAAAAGTATAAACAAAGCTCACCAAGTGCTAAAGTCATTAAAACGGGCGGGCATTTACTGGATCTTTTTGGCGTGAAAAGCCAAGAGAATCATGCAAATTCCGAGATATTAAATGAATCACAAGAGAGTACTTGCTAAATTGCGATGACCTGCAGTTTGCAAGTAAGATAATTGGTGAAAAGATGAAAGACTGCACTAAAGACCTAATTAATGCTTTCGAAAAAAATTTTTGATGAAGCTGTAATGCAAGTTTTAAGATTATTAAGATATCTATATAAGTCATTTGAGGAGGTGAAGAGAAGTGTGGCCAATTCAAATTTTTAAACTTAATACTTGACTGAATGAAGCAAAAAAATGATAAGCACAAATGGGAGCTTGGATTAGCTGATAAAGAAAGCACTGAAAATAAGAAAAAGAAGTTTTTTTTGGATAAGGTCATTTTCTACTTTATATTTCATCTCTACACTTTTTTGCCATCTTTGTAAACCCATTTACTTCTGTGAATGGTTAAAACTAGAACTGATTTCTCTAAAAGTTGCTTACTTTCTTCTACCGTAATAGATCCCTAAATTTCTAAATAAATCCCTGATTTTGGTTACTGTTTCATCTATACTCCCTTATTTGTTTTGAGATAATTTTTTATGTTTTCCTTTCCTTGTCCAAGGCGTGTATTATTGTATGAATAATAAGCGCCAGTTTTTTGAGCACACCAAGTTTTGCTCAAATAATCATTTCCCCAAGTCTTGATGTGCCCTCATCATACATTATGTCAGATTTTGCTTCTCTAAACGGAGGAGCGACTTTATTCTTCACAACTTTAACTCTCATTTCACTACCTTAATATTTTCCTTATCCTTTATTACACCAACCTTACTTATATCAACCATAAAATTCCAATGAATTCCTGCCTGTGGTAGTTTCAGGTTTCCTGTACACTACTCTTATTTTCATGCGAATTTGGTTAATAAATATTAATATACAATTTGCTTTTAAAACTGCAAAAGAACAAGGATTGTTGCGAAGCACTTTTTTTTTCCAAAAAAAAAACTTTCTAATCTACTTACCATGTCATCAAGAAATCAATTCATTGTTGACCTTTTCAATTTTGCACATATCTTTGGCCTTGTTGATATTTTTCTTTGTACATTGCTGCTTTATTCTAAACTTCTCTTTCTTTTTAATGGGCAGATTACAAAATACGTCATTTCTTTGTCGTCAAGAAAACTTGCACCTCGACTAACTACTATACACTAATATATGATCTTCTCTATTAAAAATGATGTTAAGAGTAAGAGTTTGATGGATTCCGAAAATAAAATATGATACTGTTCATTTCAGATATAATGCTGGTTTCTTTTCCAAAAAAACAGTTTTTGTTATGATCGTATAAGCAAATGTCTAAACACAGATTAAATTCGGATAAAATTTCGAAATTTTCATTACTCTGTTTGAGGTTTCTGCATATTATCGTCCCATGCTTTACTGTCGATTTGTTTCTTAATGCTCATTCATAGAATGTAAAGGCTTTTAGTTCAACGAAGGAAAGATACTTTGCAAAGGAATGGTTGACATAAATGAAAAGCATATTGGATAATATGGCGAAAAAAACGAAAATTGAATTCATTATCTTACTTTGTCAGTTGTGCAGTATCAAACGTTTGTAATAACTATGTTTTATGCTATTCTTTGGTGATTATTATTTCTCTGTTTATCATTTACTTTATTACATTCATTAAAATAATAACTATTATACATTTCTTATATAAATTTTGTCTGATAAATAAAAATTGTATATTATTTTTATAAATGAAAAAATATAAAATCGTTAAAAAAAATCACAAAGATTTCTCTGTGATTATACAGAGTGAGAATTCTTTTTTACTGGATTTTTTCAGATGATCTCTATGAATTGATCGCGCGAATGGATTAGGAAAGAAACTAGATTTCAAAACTGTCTCATTGTATTTTATTGTAACTAATTTCTAATCTTCTGGAAAAAAAATATCAATTTAAATTGTTCGGAAATAAAATAACTAAAATCAATAGCGACTGAAGCAGTTCTCGAACTTATAGTAAGTATGTTTGCAAATCCGAAGAAAGAGAAAATGGTTACTGCATAAATCAGAAATATTATCGACTCGGCATGGAAAGATTTCCTTCTTATAGAGTTTGTTCACGTAAATTTAAAATCATATTTTGGTTCAGTTCTGGAAGAACTTTAAGGTGAGGACAGTTTACTCAATCTTACAAATTTCTGGGTTGGAAATCTAATACTTCATTTGTTCTATGCTATAGCAATGACTTTAAATCCTATATTAGGTGGGACATAGTTTAAGAAGATGAAGATCGAAATATTACAATTCCAGAAAGTTAAAACTAAGCTCAGAGATATTTTTTGACTTTGATAACTCTTGTGGGAATTCATTTTAAAATATGGTATGTTAGTAGTGGAATAACATTTATAAATAAAGAAGGAAATAAGCATCTAATAGTAAGCACGAAATTCTGTGAATTTAATCAATGATTGAATAGCATCTTTGGATGAACAGACTGAAATTTGAGGCATGAAATAATAGCAAAATGTAATAAGAAATGGGTTAATATCAGGAAAGTCTTGGAAATGAAATTTCAGAAATTGACTTCTGTTCACAGTTTGAAATTAATGTTAGTGATGATAAAGCAGAATTGTTGCTATTCGTAAATCTAATAATCTCCATATCACCTATTAGTTCCAATTCGTGAATATAAGCATTCGCTGAGTGAATTTTAGTAAAATTTATTTTAGATAAATAAGTTTATTTAAGCTTTTACATTTTTCTTCACAAACATGAAACAGTACAGCGATTCAGCGATTCATACTTTTTCGAGTAACATCAATCGAATACAGATGCTACGTATTGATGTGACGTACTGCCGTGCTGCATTCCATTAACCGGAAATATATCTGCGACACATTCGCCATCCACTTCATGTAAATGTACATAAATGTTGTAATAGCTGACCAATGCATCCAGATTGAAAAACCATGGCGCCAATGGATCACCGTAATCTACCTGTACAGCTAGCATTTTTGAGGTTTTACAATAAAATCGAATAGTATTTTTTAATTAAAAGTAAAAAACAGAATCGATATAATATTTAATAATTAAATGAATTAAGATTTCAAAAATCGAAAAAGGCAGGGAAATTCAACTGATAATTACAGGAACAGATCATGCATTACTTACAATTGCTTCGCAATGAAGCTTATCGTTTTGCAATAGTTTCACATAGAGAAAAAATGCAGTAAAAAGTTTATAGTTTCATGATTAAGAAAAAGTATCTAGCAGTAGAAATAGAAAGAAAAAAGCGTTAAATCCTTATTTGTTTCGATAGTAGCTAATATTAGCAAGGAAGCGGAAAAATTATTAACTTGATCAAAATTATGTCTTTCAATCTTTTATTTTTGATCTTCTTGAACTTTTTTCAAATTATTATCTAAACTGACGTTTTTTTTTTTCTTTTCTTTTTTTTTTTTTTTTTTCATAAAAATGACAAAGAACTATGATTCCAAATTCCTCGCTGGAAACAACTAACTTGGAGATTATTAAGCATAACTTTGGATCTTGTCTTTGAATAATCCAAATGTTGCTTATATTGTTTGATTGGATAATGACTAAAAGAATTTTTAATAATCTAAATTAAGCATAGCTTAAAACTTTGGACATTTATAAACCAATTCCCAATCATTTCCACAATGAAATATCAATATAAATTTGATGATGCCCTTATAGAAATCCTTTATTAAGTCCTATTTTTAGCTGATCAATACTATTCTAATTAATTAATATTTGTTTAACAAGAAATCTTTTAATAATCCATCTAAAAAATGATAAATGAAATCTTCTGGAGGTAGTATAGCTAAGCTCAGTTATAGATCCCATTAATAAATTACGCTCTAAATGCACTATGGTGCGAATTTCAGTCAAAAATCAAATTGTTCTAAATTATAGAATTGATATAGTTGGTTTTGATTGCACTATTTCCCCGAAGACTGCTGTTATCAGTAGTGCTGTTGTTGTTAATATTGCTTCAAATGTATATAAATTTTTAAAATTTTTGGAAGCATATTAATTTGTTACATATGAAAACAATATAAAGTCATACTATGTGCGACCTGTACTGCTCCGGTAGATAATATAAAGACCAAGTGATGGTAATACGTTGTTTAATGATTCAATTTTTGGCAACTAAAAGAAGTTAAACATGAATAAATTAATCTACTTAATCAGGCTAGCTTAATTTTCTTATAATATAATATTGTAGAAGAAAGAAATCCATAGATCATACCATATGGTACAGTTTGAATGAAGCGGGCTTGACAACATATTCCTCAGCTCGCTTTGCGGTCATTATTCCAATGTAGGCTTCTACTGATGGTGGCACTTCTACGGAACAGTATGCCCGCGCTGTCCATAATACCTCTTCTGCGGACATCGGTGCCAGAATGATACTAGAATCCGTCCTGAGGTAGAGCATATTTGTGATGTGAAGTTAATTCAAGAAAATGCAGCAAAGTTATTTTGCAAAGCAGCAATACTTGTCATCGAGTTAGTGATGTGTAACGCTTCATGAAAAGTAAGTAATTCAAAAGCTTACGGATGCATCATTTCATATTCGTTATATTTTTCTTTTGGGAAGATTCGCTGCTTCACTTGACCGAAGGATGATGCATCCAGAGTTCTAGACAAAGATAGACGTTCTATTTTACGTCGAATATGCTGCAATGCTTTATGATAAAACGTTATAGAAGTATGATTATCTAGAAAAGATAAAATTGATTCAATTTTCATATCAAAATTAACGTTTCACTTTGAAAAAGAAGCGTCATAGAAATATTATCTATCGGATCTCTAAAAAAATTTTTCTTTTCAATAATTACCATTAAGAATATGAAGATTAAGAATGTAAAGATATGAAGATTCCTCTAAAACTAAAAATTTGGTTCTAAAATTAAAAAATTGAGGAATTGAACATTTTGAAGATTTACTCGGTGATTTAAAAAATTGGAAAAAGTAGAATGAACAATAATAACAGTATACTTTATCTTTAGTAGGAATACTCAGCAATTCTGCATTTTCAATTTCAGCCACACTTGCAACAGGCTCAAAACTGAGGATAGAGCTCGATGAATGAGGTCTACGGAAATTCCATTTACATATTGGAATATCCAGTGCTGTAATCAATGGTATTATTTGAAAAATAAACGCAATTAAAATAAGGAATCTATTCACTTTTCAAAAAATGTCATTTTTTGTAGTATCTTTTGAAGCATTTTTCAAGAATTCTGGATTCTTGCGCTAGAAATGGATAAATAATACCGAAATTACAAAATTGTTCCAAATACCTGTGTCTGACTTTCCCATCTCTGTGCTTCTTCATAAATTTAATCTACCTGATGAATTCGGAAATACTTCCTAATAACAACTTCAGTACATTTAATTTCCATTATACTAGCGATGAATACAAGATTAACTAATTAAAGATATCTAAATTTTGCCGACAAAATTCGATTTTTGAGAAATGGTGAATACCTTCACGTTCAACCTTTCTGCCCAGATTGTACGAGATATCATCATAGATATGTGGCTCAGATTTCTTAGAAAGACTTTTGCGACCAGAAGCTATCAAACTATATGAACCTGATAGGGAGTCACGGTCAGCTTCCTTCTTTTCCTGAACTCTTCCTCAACATTTAAATTTTCTAGATATGCAGATCGATTTCGTGGCAAAATTGCAACTTCACCAAAAAAATGATCTCTTGATTGAGACTGACATAAATTTCAAACAGAAAACTTGCAGAACAGGAATAACTGCTTTTGAATTTCAGATTCAGATTTTGAAGTAAAGAACGAGGTAGAGAAATAATTTGGATGTCATCGATCATCTCTTTTTATATACTATTAACTTTGATATCATGGAAAATAGGACTTGTGATAGCTTTGATGCCATAGTGCATGGTCGACCATGCACACAGCATTGCGCTTGTCTAAACTCTTCCCTTGAATCATCGAGTTCTGAAGTCGACTGCATCAATGACGGCTGTTGAACGTTTGAGTAGCTAATCATTGACTGCAAGTTATGGAGCGCTTAATTAATCAGCTGCTATCAACCGAATTAAAAATGACATTCGAAGATTTTCACTGATATCAAAATAAACAAAATAGTTTGAGCTGCATATCTTTCTATGGTAAATTGATAAGAAGAGATGATGCTAGATTATAGAAAACCAAAACTTAGATAACTTGGGCCTGTTATAAAAGCTCAAATGACACACTAAGAGATTCATAAATTCAATATTGAATCATATAAAGAATAAGAGAGATGGTACTTGCAACGTCTTTCAGAATTCCCATTTGATATAAAGAACAACCTGTAACAATTAAATATGACCTGTGAAGCTTTGACTAAAGAAAACAATGAAGCTACGATTGATTCTGTCACTCCTTATAAAAGCTTCATTTCAGTTTCTCCAAATTAAAATTTTGAAAAAATATGCAACTTATATCTATCATGCTATGAATTGCTACAGCGTTTGGTGAATTACAAGTGCAATAATATATAAAGTTAATAAAATAGCACTGATATTCCTAGAACAATTACTGGAATTCCTCTTTATCCTGCAATCTTGCGACCACTATGTAACAAAGATTATTGAAGACACTAAAATGATAATTTTGTAGGAATTTCGAATCTGGAAACAATTCATTCCCGACAGCTAAAATTGAAATATCATTTTAATTACTGATATGCAAGATTTAAATGCAATACAGAAACAGAAATTTTAATTTCCAAATCGAAGAGTTCGTTGTGGAGGCATACAAATTAATTACGATGTCCTAACACATCTATACATAAACAAAATAAATGGGGAAATAAATAAATGAACTTCAAATAATGTATCATAAATCTTTCAAATTTTTTAAAGCTTCCTCTAAAAATGAAGAGATAGATAAATTAAGAAAACAAGATACACAATTAATTTGAAAAAAGCTAGAATTCCATTAGTCATAATTAACGACTTTAGTTAACTACACGAGAAAAGTAAGATGAGCACTTTGAAACACCGAGATGTAAAAATCAACAAACATTGAAGAGCTTCTACTTATTCTTCGGGTGTTCAGATGAGAAAGTTGATATTGAGCTAACAACTTTATGTGAAATAAAACCGTATGAAAAAAAAAAAAAAATTCGGCGGAGAATTTAAAATCGTTTGCAGAAAAAAATTTGAAAAAAGAAATCTCAACAACTAGAAGATTTTTTTCAAAGAGAGAACTGCAATTTGAAGAGAAAAACAAAAGAATAAGAAAGCTTCAAATTCATTTTCAATTCATTTTTGATTATTGAAATATTTGAAAATGCATCCACATCAATACTGAATAATGAACTAAAAAAGAAGCGGAAAGAAAGATACGTAATGATGTTTCATAGAAAATACATATGAGCAATAAATAAAGAAAACGATGAAAATGAAAATGTGAAATCATAGCGAGATTCTCTAAGGGGGAGCAGATAATAGAAAGAGAAAAAATGGAGAAAGCTACTGATCCAGTAAAAATTAAATTAAAAGTTTGATCAAATAAATCAGAGCTGCATCAAGATGGCCTCGTGTGTCTCTTGTATTTGTGAATTTCTCAGCAATAATCACTAAATTTAAAAGGAATTATCGGAACTAGAAATCCTTTGATATTTAATTACATCAGTATTTTCGTAAAAGATTTGAGACAACCTCCTATCCAAGGAAATAAAAATTTGAAAGAAATCTATATCCCTTTAATAAGAATCTTTTCCATGGATAGAATTGTTGATCGTTCTAAATTATTTTTCCATATTCGACTTAAAAAAAATCTGATCACACGCTTTAGAATTCACGAATACAAAATTGCTCAAGATGCAATGATGAATGAATCTTCATTTGGATTTATTTCTTCATCGATGTTTAAATTGATTCGAACATCTGTTTGGGTTCATTTCGTCATCAATTGTTTCCAGTGATACTTGTTCGTATTATTACTTCCAGTTCTTCCTTAACTTGACCTAATTCTGAATCCCCAATGACCGCTTCTGTTGGCAATGGATCATCACGCATTTGTGATGAGAAAAACACCAACGTACAAATTAAGAGCGCCATGGCAATTGTCTAAAATATATTTTCTTCTAAATTTCAACGTTGGGATGTTTTTATTCCAGTTAAATATTTAAAAATCACCAAAGAAGAATGCGAAGCCAAATGACATAGTCTGATGCAAATATATACATGAGAAATTAATATTCAAAGTAATGTCTCACTGTTTATAATATAGTAACATTGTTCCAATTCAAAGGAAAAGTGTTCCATAAAAAAAAAAAAAAAAAAAACTTGCCTGACCAATTACACTGAAAGCAAGGAAAAGATCGGCCAAAAGCTTATTTTGATATAGCATGCAGCTTCCTTGCTGAAAATTAGCAAGTGAAAAATTAGAACTTCATAAAATCCAAAAAAATTGAAATCTTTGAGTAACATACTTTGCCGGAGCATACATCCAAATTGTAACGAATGCACGACACATCAAACATCCAACCAAAAAGAACTGGTGCAGGAATGGTACCAATAACTCTTACCAGAATCCACTGGATTCCAAGTGCGAAAGAACGCTCGGCATAGTCAACTGTTCTAAAAAAAAATTAGTTTACTACATTATTTTTATATATTGTGGTGTAATGCTTTAAAAAAAATCATTTAAACCGCTCAACAAATTTGTCCAACAACTATTTGCTTCAAGACCAAAGCAAGATTTGGAGTATTTTCTAGGTTTTCTGCCTTATTTTTGGAAGTTTTAAAATTATTAATACCTTAACACTACTGAAATCAATGGCACTCCGAAAGCAAATGCGAAGAAACAAAACGGGGCGAACAAAGCAAGAAATCCAAATAAACCTCTGCACTTCGATTCACATAAACCATTTTTGACGGTCTTGTATCCAAACCTAGTATTTTTAGGTACACACGAACAATTGTAATACATCTGAAATGAACATTAATTATTTTTTAGAAGTAAATGCTTCAGAATCTTATTTCTTTGTTATTCCATTTTATGAAACTGATTTAGTTTTTTATGCTTATGACGGAGCAACTGTAAATCTATCTATTCTAGAAATTCTACTACATTTCCAACTAGAATACAAATTATATCCTGAAAAACAACCTTTCTGAGCGGTTCATAATTATCTTGGCAACCGGCGAAACACGGCGAATAGAACGAAATCTGCTTGTCATTGTAAAATTCAGCACATACTGGATGATATTCACTTGGAACACAATCACAATGATGATTACACATGGATTTTAAAGAGGGTAATATTTCTGTGTCATTGCTATTTTCATTGGAATTTGAAACGCTGCAAAAATTAAATAAATAAAAAATAAAAACGCTGCAAAGTAATGTAGAAAAATTGAAACTTTGGAATTTTTAGTAGCAAGAAATTTAAAATTAAATTCTTTCCGTCAAATTTTAAGCTATATAATTTCAAATGTAATGGAATTTCTTCCACTTAATTTCAAATGTAACAGAATTTTTTACACAAAGTCGAAATACAACATTAATAACTGGAATTTATCATCAAAATTCAAAACATTGACGAAATCTAATTTGACGAAGAATTTTTGAAAAAGCTTACATATCCACTTCATAATATTCCTCAATTCCAGCAAGCGGATCGTGATCACAGTAAACGAGATACATTGGTGACAAGATAAGCGTACACATCAGCAATGCTATACAAAATTTCAAAGTTTTAACACAACTTAAACGGAACCGCTGAATGATGAAACCGCTGAACATAGTACCTATTCCAGCCATTGGAACCATTATGCAACCTGAAATGACGGAACAGTTTTAAATTGGAATTAAAAAAATGAACTGCAATTTCGAATCTTCTGAATATAAGTAAGAACTACACCAATTAACATATTTGCTTTGCTTGGTGCAACGCTGAATTGTCGTTCGAGATACTTTGACATGAACGTCGATGCACCTGTTATGATGAAACCTATAAATTTTGTATACATAAGTCTGAAAAATCATTGAAGCATTACACAAAATTCAGATCATATTTCTTACTGTCCAACCCATTTCCCAGCTCAAGCATTTCAGATATTTTATCCCCTACAGCAATCCATCTCTTTTCATATTTATATGAGTTCCTTTTTCGCTATAAATGTTAAGTTTTTATTATATTCTGGAGAATTCCGAAGATTTCACACCATTTTAAACTATTTCTAACAAAATAAGTGTCTTTAAGGATCGATATAATTCAAAAGTATAAAAATATTAAATACAAAACATTTGAAATTTTCAAAAATATAAAGAAATATGAAGAGATATGAAGAATAAAAAGATGAAAATCTCCTGCCACGCCTGATTTCCACTTATAAATAGAGATGGAAATATTCATTAAATGTAAAGTGATGGATCGCATCGTGTTATTCGTTATTATGACTCTAATCTGGTTCATAGGATGTATCCTCACAGATAAGTGTTTTTGAAACAGAATTTTATAAACACTTTTCTTTGTTAAAGAAAGCTAATTTGATGCGAATGTTTTCAATTACTTTAGATTTACAGCACAAAAAAGCATTGTGTCTACAAGAATTCTAGGTTTTTCTATTTCAGGAAAAAGTTTTGGTACTGAAAGGACAGAATGGCAAAGAATAACTGGCAACAAAATACAAGAATCAATTTATCAAGATGATAAACCGGAATTAATAAATAAAACGCGACGCTTTCAATGGGGTATCTACCCGTGGGGAAAAAGAAACAAGAAGCAGAAAATCTTATCAGAGCAAAATGACCGAAATAATAGGCAATATGGAATACGCAGCATTTACAAATATGGAGGACAAGGAATATTTGGACAAATGATAATAATTGAATAGTAAAGTAATATGATTTCATATTAATCGAAAAAATTGCCACAGTCTAATGAAATCTTTCGAAACATACCATCAACCGCCATAGTAAAAGTAATGAGCATATAGCTACCATTTGATATTATTCGATAGATAGCTATTGGTATATGTCGCACGTCGAGCCATATGTGATACCAGATTGGACCACGATTATTTTGTAAGGCTGGCATTGATTCGCCAATTGTTATAGTTTGAACAGTTGTTGTACCTTTTAAAGACCAGTCCTTTACATTAGATTTTTAACAAAAACTGGAAATTTGATTGAGAGTTCAGAAATAATGCAATACTATCAGAAACGATAAACAATGAATTGAGGATTCTCTAAGTTTCGCGGGTTTTAAAGGAGACAGGTAATTTTTGACAATTAACTGAAATTAGCTTCAATTTAGGCTATAGTTTTTTTTTGGGGGGGAGAGGTCAAGTCTTCCTATTAGGAAGATGAAGAAGTTGTTTTTCAATTCAATGACATATATTAAGATGAGAAATGAGTTTGACTCAAACTATTTCGGAAATTAACACTACTAATGATTTTGAAATTATGATTAGTTCATCATTTTGATTTCCAATACCACATATTATATGGTCTGTAAAGCAATATAGAACTGTTATAATACAAAAAAAATTCTTCACCTTCACTATCAGCTGGTAAAAGTGGTCCACAAATTGCAACTGTTTTGCTCGTTGACGGAATACCGCAACATTCTGGAGTACGTTTTCTTGCACCAGCTATTGTCTCTTCATGTAATCGTGTTCTGCAAATAAGGCAAAAATGTTGACAGGTTTATGCTATAGATAAAATTTCGGTACTATTTTAAATCGTATTCTTTATCGAAATCAAATGTAGAAAAAAAAGACAAACTTATACTTACCGATGCCATTTAAGAGATTC
Organism: Onchocerca lupi; assembly: GCA_028564675.1. Lineage (NCBI taxonomy): Eukaryota > Metazoa > Nematoda > Chromadorea > Rhabditida > Onchocercidae > Onchocerca > Onchocerca lupi. The sequence continues at coordinate 102,815 of JAOVVO010000165.1, read as the reverse complement.
CGGAAGAACTTTTGGCAAAACCATTATTGGAAAAACGGCAATCAAAGCCAGAACACTAGCTATCTGAAAGCCAATCCACCAGGCACCGACCCACTTTGGATCGGTTTCATCGATATTTAAAATTCTTAAAAAATAATCTGTAATCAAAAATATATGAGGACTGTTGAATAAGGATATATTACATGCAATCAAACTAACTTGATATGAAATTCCGATTGCAAAAAATCAGTGTGATAGCGCAAAAAAGAACTAGACATCAGAAAACCAAAAGCCGGACCAAATATTGCAAAGGCATAGAAAATACCTGAAATGGTGGAAGCATACTTCTAATCTAAAAATAAAAAGAAATTCACATACCCAATCGCAATCATGTATCATACTTATTCGAAAAATAAATCATTTTCACTTAGATTCATATAACATTTTTTCAAGTGATATTTGGCATAATTTTACCAATCGCTATTAAAAGTCTGATAAGTATTTTGGAATGCAAGTACGATGCAGTAAAATGTTTTAGTTTCCGATGAATGATGGCCAATATCTTTGATACCTTTCTGTACTTTCTTGAATTTTGAAATTTGATTTCATGGATTTTTAAAAATGTCTTTAAATATTAAGAAGTTAAAACTCAGAACTTACCAAGATAAAGCGAAGAAAGAGCTGGACCAACATTTTCATCGATATAACTAACGCCAAGAGTAAACAATGGTGTTGCACCAATACCATGAAGGAAATGAGCAAAACAAAACAAAAACACGTATCGAAAAGTACCGGGCTAAAAACTAAAGTTGTGTGTAAAATACTTCTTAAGCAACCTAAAGATCTAAAGTAAAATCCTACTGACTTAAAAACAGATTACCTGATTTTCGGGAGATGGACAACTTTGTAAAGCTTCAGCACTAGCTCCCAACATTAATGGATTAAGTGAATTATTTAGTATAGAATAATTTGTTTTGGCTCCTGAAAAAATCCAAAAGTTTACAAGTAACATGAAGGGAATATTTCGGCCTACTATTTTGCCAATTTAATAAAGAACAATAACTGTATAGTTCAGAACATAACTGCATCTGATGATTCTCTGATTGCACTTGCAAAATGAATAAAAATAAAGAATGAGACTGTAATCCTAAATCAATTGAAATTACTTGGTATAAAATTAGATAATTTAAAAATATCAATTCTTTAGACAGTTGAAATTCACTAGAAATATTCTGAAGAAGATAAATCTATTTCCACTATGATCTTTTTATATAAATAAATCCAAAACATATAATACTGAGCGTGGAATTTAACTATCTAATATAGTAACAATGAAGTAAAAGTTAAAAATACTAAGACACTGTAAGCATAAATGAGCTTCTATCAGCTACAAATTAATAGATGATAATTTGGAGATAATCAAAAAGAATAGATTGCCTGCTAACAGTTTTCATTATTTATTATTTTGCAGGAATAACATGAATATATTGCAGAGTTTATTCAGAGAAGAAATTGGTCAATACAAAAGTGCCTAGTTAACTCTTTTCTTCTAAAAAAATAATAAAATGATGCTAACCGAAAACTGGATGTGAAAGATCGCATTTACTAAATGACGGTTCATGAGCATTATAGGTAGAAGTATATGAATCTGAAAGATTATGTGGCATTGTGAAAATAAAGCTGCCTAATGCCATCAGTAGTAGCCCTGCTGCAAGTACCATCGGTTTTGAGTGACGTCCACCAAAATAAGAGACAGGTATACATAACAGCACATAGCCAAAATCGTAAAACTATAAGAAAAAAAGTTTTGGAATCTCAATATGATGAAAATGAATTAAATTTATAGAACAGTGGTAAGCTATCTTCATCAAAACTGTGATGAGAAAAGAGTTAAGATCAATTACTTGGTATCTCTACCTGCATAATACGACCTATAGTTGATGAGCTGAACTGAAATCTTCGTTCTATGGAAGTTATCGCCGAAGGAACCAAACCATTTACAAGCAGTCCTTGTACTGTACAGAACCAACACAACCACAGTAACATCCAATTTTTTGTACCAAACCGTTGTAACCATTTAGGTCTGAAATACTTGAGAATATATACAAAATTGGTTTCATAAAATTTAAAAGCACCGTATATTTTAGTGTTAGAAAAGGAACAAAGATGGTATTAAAGCAAATAAGAAATATGTCATATTTCTGAGAACTTCAAGCAATTTATTAATCACTGTACTGGTGATAAATCATTTGTCCTAATCAGAGTCAGCTCAATTAAGCTACAGCTTCAAGGATTTTATACAATACTGCATCTGGCAATTTGTATCACAAGTATTGTCATCAGTTATAGGAGCTTTGATGACATAAAAAATCAAGAAATTAGTTTCTAAACTAGTTCGAAATAGAGCATAAAGGAAACAGATTAAAACAGCTATAGATACTTCATATCAGAGTAAACCAATTCATGCGCGAAACCTTAATTTTATTTTTTTGAATTGAAAAATGATTAAAATCAAATTGCAGAAAAATGGATTTTGAAATATTACATGGCTTATTTTTATTCAAATAAAATTTAAAAACATGCGATAAAAACGAAAAACAGGAATTTTAACCTCCAACTCCGTAGACCAACCAAGGACTCTGTGGCCATGACGTTGATCTCTTTCTCGATAGCCTGGATTTGTTGTTGCTTTTGCCATACACATACCGTTGACCAAGGCTTTTCTCGTTTTTGCACTGGCCATGGTGGACCAGACGCAAAACCATTATTATAGTTTCTGAAGCAGAATAATTTCCACAATTAAGCATAAATGCATATATCTCAGTACATGATTTCATCTAAATTTTTAAATCACATCAATTAATGCTACTAGCTCCATCTGACACTAATATGCAAGAAATAAACACTAGCAAAATTCAAAGTTCCATTGAAAAGTTGAATTATTTGTACTGACCTATAATGTCCAACAGGCCTTTTTCTGGATTCTTCTGAATTGGACGGTAAAGATCTGTCATCAAAGATATTAAGTGCTGGAGGTTTTGAAGCTTCTAAATTCTTACCACTAACAGCTGTAAAAAAGAATTAATTATGAATCTCAAATTTACTTCAAAATAAAATGATATTTAACTTTTTGTTATGAATAGATTATCAAAGGTAAGATGGATCACGCAATTAACAGTCATAACTGCTGCAATAGACGAATATGATGAAAAGAAGTACCATCACAGGTGAAATGATACTCTCGGGAAGAAGACGGTTTCTCGAGATCTCCTGGAGCCGAGCGGGTTTCAGCGTCTTTTACATTATCGTCCACATATGCACACTCATTATGCAATATATTATCAACTTTACCCTCATTTGTTGGTTGCATCTATTGCGGCATACGATGCAGCCAAGGTCACCAAGGTCAATTGTTATGTTGCAGATGGCCTAATAAATGTGGAATAGAGAGATACATATAAAAGAATCCCAAGAAGAAATACAATGCATGCCGACGTATTCATACTTCAAATGAAAAGATGGCCACGATAAAGCTACGTTTTATCAACACTCGTAAAATACAACTGCGTAAAAATAAGGACGTAAGAATCCTACGTGTGTACGTGACGTTACATACGTGCATCTCTCGTCTATGACATGGTAATCAAAAGAAAAACAAAAAAGAAAAGAAATATTTGATGAAAATTAGGACAATTGAGAGAGAAACAAGGAATTCATATCGATGATTATCTTCAAAAAGTTATCCTTGCTGGTGCACTTTTCGAAAACTGCCCAAGGAGCACGCAATATATAAACATATGTGGGGCATTTCGATATGAAAAATCATGCAGTGATTATTTAAACAATATCTCTCCACTATTCGGGAATGTCACCTCCTCTGATATCCGAAAATATTATCTCCCAAATTATCAGGAAATGTCATTTCCTAAACTACCCGGAAATCTTGCTGTCCTCCATCCAGAAGAAACAATAATGTTTGAAGCTTTGCTTACAATTTTTTCCATGAAATTTATGAAAACTTTTAGGCCGCAGAAGAGCTAAAGGATGCTATAATCTTCTCACTAAGGCGGTCCAGTCCACAGAGCAAAGGTACAATCCGTCCACTTCTAATCGATCTTTCGATGAGGTAAGCCGATATTTTAATATAAATCAATCAATGAAATTTGTTAGAGCTATCCTTTGTCTTCTTTCTTCACCAGTACGGTCTCACCCTTGGGAGAGCACATGCCCAATTTTATACATAATTATTATACGCAGCTTGCTCATTCAAAGTAAGTTTTCCTATATAATATATCCGGATCTGGACTGGCCTATCTTCCAAAATATAATTCAATTCCCTCCGCAATTGCACATTTCAATTTCGCTTGATTGCTGCTCTTAGGTTCAAAAGTACCAATGTAATTGATCAATTTCATCATTTCATCTTGGAAGGACTGAAATTCTCGCAGAAAAATCTATGTCATGTTAAACGCATTGCATTATTGTCGTCATAGCAGTGTCATCCTAAGATGTTACGAATTATTTTTAAAGTTTTGCTAATTAATATCATTAGAAGAAGATCATATTATCTAGAAAGAATGAAATTGTAGAGCATCTTTAATGTATGCAGACTGCTACTTTCAATGCAATGCTACATGTGGTAGAGGTGTTTGATTGACAAAGGATTGGTTTGTTTTCTTCGAAAGTTTCCATCCCTCAGCAAATAAACTTTAACTGGTTGACTGGGTGATTGACTTCTTGCTTCTGAGGCAGTTGTTTTATTCCAAGAAATGGATTATAATGACAAGAGAATATCAGCTTAAGACATATGTTTTTGCTGGAAGAAGCACTTACTTCTATCTGGCATTCAGTGATGGATGAATTATTATTGATTCATGTGCACTTTTTCGAAATAAATCATAAGCAAAATGAGCTTCACACGAAGTTCAATTCTTGAAAAATGGCTAAAAAGTATAGAAGTGAATTTTCTAGCAAAAATCAAATATCCTCAGTTATAATTTATTTTCTTTTATTTTTATTTCATAGCTGTATGGAAATTTAAATTTTTCTGAAAAACTTTGCTTCATCCAAGCTTATTATCAGATTTTGAACATTGGAGGGAAAAAATGAGTGGAAATTATGAACTTATTCATTTATCAATAAGAATGGAGAGGTTCTGATTCTCTCGAGAAAGGCGAAAAGTCGTTGGTGATAAGTGCGTTCGCGAGTGTTAATCATAATAATTTGTGCGAGTGAGCACTTTATATATATAAATATTAAGTTGAAGCAATACTGATTCACATTTGAGACATTAAACATTTGTATATCAGTAAATGATGAAACAAATAGGATGGAAAATGTTGAAATATAAAAATAGATTTATGTAAGAAGGGAAAATGCCACACATAAGTTTGTTGCACTTTGTTTTTTCGCTTATACTTTTTTTTTTTTTTTTGTTTATATTGAAAAAATCACAATCGAAGGAGCTGATAAGAATTTTGGTGCCATATCACCTAACTGATAATGAAAGGCAATAATTTTCTTGATGTTAATAATCATCATTATTGTTGAAAAAACACTTTGTTGATAGTTTGCTAACAAGTTAAAAGAGTTCATAAAACCGCTACTAAGCTGAAGTAAATAATAGCTAAATGGAAAGCTGAATTGAGATCAGAAGAATCTGAAGTGGATGTTCTTGGGACTCCTATTGACAAATATATATTTTAATGATGATAATGTGCACAAATTTGCGAAAACGATCGTTTTAATACTCTCCAAAAGCGATGATTGTTATACCGAAGTTTTCTAATTCACTATATAAATAATATTTGCTTCTGGACTAGTTTTACGATAGATCGAAATTCATTGCCACATTTGACACTTTCCTGATATTCATTACCCCTATGATTAATTCATAACTGACAAAACATTGACAAAAGCATCACTAACGAGAAAAGAAAGAAGACACCTACAAATGCTTTCGAATAAAAACGGAAAACAAATTTCCAAAGCAAGTTATGCAAAATGAATTCTATGAAAGTGCAAAACTTTACTTTACACATCTGTTGCTCTAAATTTTTGAAATAGCACAGGCATGAATTTAATCGACCTGAAATCTTTCAGAATTTTAATTTTTCACACAAACAAACGAATGCATGGTGAGGGAAAAATTGGCAGAAAATTTAACAGTTGAATGGAAATAATAAATGATGACGACACATGCTCTATGATGTCCAGTTTTGTAAGAATGAAACACTTAACTGCTACACTGTTAATCACTTCTTATCACTTCATATCATTGACATTTTTTCTCCACAATACAAAAATCACTGATATAGTGCAAAGATGACGGAATCTAAGAAGAAAATTTTTGCTCGTCAATGACAAAAAGAATCTGAATTAATAACAAAAAACTTTTATTCCACAGTAATTTCTCAAGCATTTATGCTACTCTTCAGATTTCCCATTAAAAAAAATTCGAAATTCTCGATATTGCTGAAATAAGGATTTCAATGATTTAAAATGAAATAAAACATTTTAAAATTATATGATATGAAATGCCCTCTACCTCACATTTCAACTCACTGATTTCCTGAGTGATAACTCAATGATTCCTCAATAATCACTGATTATTCATTAATCAATTTTATTTTTTGGAGGTGCAACGAAAGAGAGATGAAGGCAAAAGAATAGAAATGGTGAATTAAGTGTAAAATGATCACAATTCGATAGAAGAGAGCTTACAATTCTTCCCCTTCTCCAATCTATGTTTTAAGAAAGAAAACGATGGGATCAGAAATAGTTGATAATATCACGTTATCAGAGAGCAGAGTCTAAGCAAAGCTTATATGTGGGCCCGTTCTCGAGGAAGAAAATAATCGTCATGGCGAGACAGATAACGTCAATGATGGAATCGTTGCTGGATGACGAGATATGTTGCTGCGACCAGCGGCGATTCATCACGACCCTTTTTCGTTTGTAATGCGTTGCGGATATTGATGAAATGTATGCAACGCAAATTAAAATCAAATTAACGAGTCCATCTGGCTTAGACTATTATACGTTCAATCACAATGTACTGATAATGGTCTTTACGATGCTAATCAGTAATAAGCTATCATGTAAATTAGCTCTTATAGAATTCATTACATAAAAAAATATTGAAGATGACGCAAGCATTCATTAATTAAAAAAAAAATATACAGAAACTCTGGAATCGCAAAAACTTTCTTCAATAATGAAATGAATCAAAACAATTTACTCCAACTTTTCAGATTTTTAATCATTCATTTTTGATATCGCATTTGATTTACTTATCAATATTTTTGGCGAAAAATTTTTTCAACTCTCCTATTTTTCTAGAAAAAAAAAAATTTTTTTTCTTATTTGATAAGAAATTTATGCTCTTTTTTACTGCTTATAAAGCAAATGCTTTAATTTAAGTTTTCAGATATGCTGATAGTTCAACAAATCTATTTATAGCAGAGGCTCAACCTTATTTATGATCCAATAACGAAGTTTATCAGAGAGTAATTAAAAGAAACAATTGACAATATTGTTAGCTCAAGTGTAATACTAAAGAATAATTGCTGTTTTCTGGTATCACAAAAAAGATGTCAACTTCTACAACAACTGTTTAGAAACTTTAGTTTCTGTAGCGTTTTCGGAATAGACTTCTACTTCTGTCTTTATCATTTTAAAAGTAATTTCACGAAAAAATTTCACTTTTCACTCGACTACATATGTTAATTTTTTTTTCTTTTTATTCCGATTTCTTTTGTTTTAATTCTGTATAAGTACGAAACTTGTTGAGGTGTAAAAAAAAAGAGAGAACGGAATTTGTGAAAACTTTTTCACATTCATTTTTTCTATTTGCGAAATTATCTTTTAGATTTCTATAGTGAAGAAATTCATGTACGCTTGCTTCCATTTAAACTTAAAAAAACATTGGAACCATCGAAGAGGCTTCAATATTCTTTCGATCGATATCAATTATGTCAGAAATTTTACCAGTAACCTTGATTACTATATTAATTATCTAAACTCTATTTTCAAGACAAACTATTCACATATTCGAAAAATAAAAACTTTGCTCATTCTTTTTTCAGTTTTCAGTAAATTTTGCAGAAATACTTTTTAAAAAAAAAAAAAAAAAAATTTCTGGATATTCAATAAGATTTTTGTAGAATTAGTGGAAAAAGTTTGCATCTAAGATTTATTGCATCCTGAAAAAATTTTAATTAAAGAAAAATTCGAAAAAATTGTCATATGGCATGTAGATAATATTTATTCTCTGCTTTTACACTTTCATCTACTTTTGTCATTTATTGTTCGAAAGTATGAAAATTAAAAAGAAGAGTAAGATTAGGTTTTTTTGGTGAAATATTACTACTAATTAACTTACTCATTATTGACACTTATGCTGCTCAGCAAACTGAAATTGAATATTTAAATGAATCGACTGGAACAGATAATGTGGCTATATATAATGAAGTTAATCAATTTAATCGTAGAATGTTGCATGATGAGATAGATATTGTTAATTAATTAAATTCACTGCATTAAAAACTATTGATGAATTTCCATTTTCAAAAAATGCCATCTGTTTGCTATTTGCCTGTCTAACATTCATAAAAATGTTTATTTACAAATCCTATTGAAAGAAATATCTCGCAAACTTTGCAAAATTTGAAGTAAAAAATTAATTAACCAAATGCAGTGGATTCTGCTAACTCACTTATTTTGATAAATGATTCATAAACATTTTTAAAGTATATGTTTTTTACGAATTTATAAATAAATGTCATTTCTTCTCAAAGATTTAAGAAAACAAGTATTTGGAATCAAAATAATGTAGATTTCATTATTTTTTCAAATTTTTAAATGCTAGGAATTTCTCATCCTCTGAATTTCTCCATTTGTTGTTTTTTTAATAAAGATTTTGATCCGGCCAATTAAAAAAAATCGATTCAGCAGAAATTTCTAAACTTCCTGCCAGTATCAAAGTACTGGAATGCATAGAAATAAAAATAAATGGATAAAAGTTCTTTCCATTTACGGAACGAAAGAAATTTTATATTATTTGTTGCGATGTTTCATTTTTCCAAAGTTTCTTCAGACTTCAAACAATATATATTTCATTTTGCACTTTCGATTTTCCTCAATTCTGGCTCTCAACTGATGGGAAACAAACGATTAATGAACATGCCTTGCCTTTTAATGCACTATTTTTAAAATAATTCACAGATTTAGCTAGTGTAGAGTAATTATAAAATGAATTTCAAATGAAACGATGCATAAAATTATGTAAGAAAAGTAGAACGAATTCATATCCTTTATATTTTTGAAAACTTCTATATTTTATCCAAGGATAAGTGGAAAAATACTTCATTTATTTTCTGTCTGTGAAGCTCATCAAAAACTTTTCTTATTGTAGATGTATTCTAGAACACATATGTGCAGGATTATCGATCATGAGAGGTCATGAAAAATGTCAACTTGTTTTTGGATTTTCTGCTAAATTTAAATCAGTGCTTATTTCTATCAAATTTCTTCATTTCTTTATTTATCCAATTGAGCCAAAATAAGCCAAATTACATTAGCAACAAAAGTTTGGAAATAGGAAAGAGGGAGAGAGGAAGAAAAATTTACATTGATTCAACAGAGTTTGATATAGGATTCATCAGAATTTATTGTTTGTCTTATTTTAATGTCAGAAGAGACACATCTGATTATTTCCAAAAAACTTCCTCCTCCTTTCCTCCATCAAAATGAGGAAAGAAACTTTCTGCTGAAAAGAACTAAACTAGCTCTGTATCTTCTGATTATCAATTTCTTGGCCATTTTGCTTTGCTCTTCTCTTCCGCTCAAATGCGATCCTCAAAATTCTATAGACAAGATCTTTTTTAATCCTTCCCAATTACTTTAACAGATCAACCATGTCACAGGAATTCATCTAGCCGATGTTTTTGCATTTTTGACTTTGTTTATTACGTTTAAAAAAAAAAAAAAAGACTTTTTAAAAATGAAACTAAGATAGAACTTAAAAAAACTTTCCATTAGAAAAAATAGTAAAGTAAAACTTTGAGAAGTAATTTTTTTCTAAAATAAATAAACCTTTTTGTTTTTGAATACGATTTGGACTATAAAACTTCAGCAAGATAAAGATGCTTTTCGCTAACTGCCCAATGAAATATCTTGTGAATGTTCTGGCTTAGCTCAATTTTAACGGATTAACAAATCTCGATCAGTACAATATAATACACACCAAATAATCAATTGGTAAGTACCATGTCCTTAATGCCATTATTGGAATGGCACCCACATGTATGTTTAAGAGAAATATCAGTTTAAAACATGAATTTCTGGATTTGATTTCATTTGTTGGCTTTCCGAATGTCTGGCAGTAATGAATTAAACAAGAAAATCGAGTGAAAGGAAGTTTTGATAAGGACAAAAGATTGAATTTTAATTATTTAAGATCTTTCTTGATGAGAAATTTTGAAGTAAATTGCGCATTCCTCTTTTTCCATCTTCAAAACTAATTTTCATTGCATATTCTTTGCTCGATTTAGTTTTTTCTCTTTTTTTTTCAAATAATTAAGATAACTATAGAATACTACAATTGAATCAAATAAGCAGAAAGGAGCCATAAGGCTCAATAGCAATAGGTGCCATTTTGCAGTGTCCAAGTAGATATATGACGAATTTAGAGGTATGAAATGTAAAAATCTTCGGTTGGAAGAAATTATAAAAAAAAAAGAAAAAATTCAAGTTCTGTTTTTTGTATGAATACTTCACTGTTATTGTAAGGTTTTTTTTCGTATTATTGTATTATGTTCCAGTCATGCTATGTCTTGAATTTTAAACAACTTATCGTATGAAATGAAATATTCAAAAAATCATAAAAACAAGTTAAAGATAAGCGGAAATTACAATACAGGAAACAGTGAAATCGCAGTAATGGTCCCTACGTTTCCGATGATGTAAGAAAATTGTCCAATTTTGCGATAGTTAGGTATGACAATTTGGGTGACGTCTATGTACACTGAAGAAAAAAAAATTAAAGAAATGACGTAACTTTCAGAAAATGACTGAAAATGGGAGAGAGCGTCACTGTTTCGCTGAAATTTCTTTTAATGTTTTTTCGTATTACTGTATTATATTCCCAAAGTTTTAATGCATTAAAATATCTGAGCTTACAAGCAGTTGAAAATTGAAGGAAAATTATGGATGCCTAGTGAGAATGTGATAAAAAAGTTTTTCCAAGCTTGGTTACGTCATAATTTCAGAACGAGTTCTGCCTTTGATAGAAGTAAAATTTCAATTCTCCATAGAAGTCGGCTAAGTACTACTTTTACAATTCATGTCACAAGCACTTGGAAACAAACAATTTCTTTCAGAAAAAAAAGAAAAACTTTCCATTTTTTTTTCTGGAAGTTTTCAAGTGCCTGTAACATGGATTGTAAAGTAATACTTTGCCGATTTCTAGGGAGAATTGAAATTCTTCTTTCATCAAAAACAAAAACTTATCTCTGAAACTATAACATAGTCATGCTTGGAAAAATTTCTGCTAAAAATGAATGACCATTTTGCATTTTACTTCCGAAATATTCAGGAAAATGAATAAATAATAGATAAATATGACTCAGAATTCTATAGATAGTTATTGTAATGTGCTAATAGTCAAAAAATGCATCATATGTGGCAGTTAGACGCATTTCATAAAATCATACATTTTTCTTTACAGATTATCTGCTTTCAATTTCGAATAACAATTATTCCATTTTTTAATTTTTTCCGAAAGACAGTGTCATTGAAGTCAAATGTGAAAACTTTTCCTGTTATTTGACTGTAATTTAACATTTTATAACTTCAATTATAAAAATGAATATAATGAAGAGAAAGCTGAAGCACGAGTGATGAAAGTTATGAAACGATGCAGATAACATTCTTTCATTTTTTTGTTGATTGTCAGAAATTGTTGCCATACTCGGAGCAATTATTTCCTTCAAATGTTTCGCTTCCGTTAAATTTATGAAAAGCTCATAATTTTTTTCTTTCATTGTTTCCTTCAAGTTTTAAGTCTCTGTTTGTTTCTTCATTAAATTTATGTTCAATTCGATCTTCAACAATTCATTTTCATGAAATTTCTTTGCATTCCATCAAATAATGAAACGCATTAGTTCATATCATTACAAGAGATTCAAGGATAACTTATTGATGTAGTTGAAACTTTCATGTTTAATAAATCGTCTATTAGAAAAATTAATTACTAAACAGTGCTTTTAATCCGAATTTAGAGTTAATCTCTACGTTTTTTAAAATTTTATCTGAATTTACACTTTTCGTAAATTCAAACATTTTAAAAATTATTTCGGTGATAGCATTAGCTATATATGGTACGAGAATACGACATAAGAAATTGCATTTTTTTTCATATCATCGCACAATTTGTTATTTTGATGGATGTTTGTTTTATTACATTCAGTGGAATAGAATTCCATCAGCATTTTTTCTGATGTGCTGAAATATCCAAATTTAGTGAAACTTCTAAATTCAAAAATGTAATTTTTCATAGAAAGGATTTGTTTTTTTTTTGTCCTAAATTTCATAATAAAGGCAATTTGCCAGAAAGATTAGCATGTTCGAATTCAATGCTGCTGAGATATGATGTGATATGGACAATAATATATTGTGACAATTTATAGCACTGAATTAATCCTTTTCAATTGACTCGACCCAATTTAATTCAGTACAATTCAATTAACTTCTAATTAACTCGTTCTTTTGAATTGCTTTAAATTGTTTTCACATTTTTTTTTCGTTGATTCTCAAGCTTTTTACGAGAAATCTTTAATCAGTTCAACAAAAAGAAATGATTGACACTGTTAAATTTAAAATCAAGAACTTATTTCAGAAGATATGTCCCTAAAGCAATCAATATCCAAAATGAAGAAGTTGCAAAATGTTTAATCTCCTTGATCAATCAACCCCACTATAATTATCTTTTATTTTTATTATCATGTAAAATTTTTGAGCATTTTGATAGAATGCAATTTCTTGCTACAGTAATGCATTTTATTATTTATATTATCGAGCTAAATAATTTGCCAGCTTTTTGAATCATAAATAATGAATTTTCTTGATCCTTGAATTTTCCTTCGAATTATTCGAGAAAAATTTATAAATCGCTGAGAGTTTTTTAAATTAAATATTCTTCTGGAATTCAATATTCAGCATGGCTATATCTAAAATGAATTTCACAGATTTTTTTCCTGATGGCAATATTCAGACTATCCGCTTACTTTTAATTTTAGTTCATTTAATTCTGATATCCTTGGGAAGTATCAATTTACTGATTATCTTTATCATCTTGATGAAGCCATACATGCGCTCTATTGCCAATGTTTACATTACTGGCTTATGTTTAGCCGATTTCATCTGCTTGGCCAATTTAACTCTCGTTGCCACCGCACAACTCAACAATAAATCATGGATCTTCGAACGGCTGATGTGCACCTTTTATCATGGCACTGAAACAACAGGTAAGATTTCTTTCGCATTTTTATTAATTTTTTAAAGCTACAATATTTATAGTTGTCGTTTTTAGGCACATATTATAAAAAATAATTTCACACTTCATAGATTTAATTTTTCAAACTTTGAAAACAAACCGAGACTTGTTTTTGCTGATTTTGCGTTTGTCACACCACTTCACAATTTTACACCAAAATCATCCGAAAAAAAAAAATAAATTACGCAAATTTCAAATGCAACATTGCTCAAAGTAAAATAAAATATAGTTATTACTCTAATGCATTTATGTATTGTATATATATTGTACTTCTTTTATTCCCTTAAATAAACAATTTTCCAAATTTAATTTCCTTAAAACATGTACAGATTATTGAATTAATTCCTATCCTGAAGGTAAAGAACTTCTGACTTCTTGGCCAAACTCAGTCATTAATGTCATTAAATTAAATTACTTTATTGAAAGAAGAAATGAAAGAGAAGGGAAAAATTAGGTCAAAAGATTAACTATCTTTTTCATTCGAATTTTGACTTTTCGCTTAACTGAATTCAATAAAATATTAGCTTTGAAAGTTTTTTTCATACCTTTTCATTTTTTTTTTTGAATCTTAAATGATTTTTAAAATCTTAAAAAATTAAATTTGATTCCTAAAATTCATAATTTTCATGAGCTAATTTGCACATCTGGTTTGCAATTAGTTCAATTAGTTCCCCGTCGAATTGATTATTTAAACTTTCATTTAAGAATTCCAAAACTAAACCATATTTCTATTTATCTTTTTTATATAAAAATCTTTTTTTCAAGTCTTTTAAAAGTCAAAGAAGAAATTATTTTGAAATTTCTAAAAATTAGTTGAAATTGACCAAATCTTCTATTTAATTTTGATTTTGAAAAAAAATTTTTTAAAGAAATCCAATTTTAATATGCAAAAGCTGAGAATTTTCATGAATAAAAATTAGAAAACCTCCGCAATTCTTTTGTTTCTTGTTTTTTTATTTCGTTTGTTTTTTTCACTCTACTTGGCTCTTTTTATTTAACCTCATTTCATAGCACTTTTCTCGAATATTTTCATTCTCATGATGCCTTCGTTTATTTAATTACTTCCATGACAACTAAGCATTAATGAATTTAGAAATTTTTGATTTTTTAGCAAAATTGCATGTTTTTAATAGCATAAAGCGCTGTTTCAGATAAATATGCAAGCGTGATATTTGTAGTATTACCAGCTGCAGATCGTTATTGTGTCATGTGTCGTACGAATCTATGCTTGCGATATCGCAACTACCGGATTGCAGTATTCTCAAGTAGCATCGCTTGCGTTCTCGCCTTTTCTGCCGACATTCCGCTTTACCTATATTCAGAAGTGGTGGAACTACAGACAAATGGTACTGGAGGACTGACTAGACCTGTTTGTATTGCCAAATGGCCTAGCTTAGCAAGTGCTCGATGGTTTGCTTGTTTAATTTGTGGAAAGATCATTATACGATTCTTAAAATTTCTTTTATCAATTTATAATCCATTTATATATTACATTTTTTCTACCAAACTTGATACGAAATCTTAGTAAGAGGTGAAACAAAACAAATTGAGCGATAAGAACATTTCAGGTATATTACAATGTCATCAATCTTAATTTATGTTGTACCATTAGCATTGATGACATATTTCAATTATCATGTTCTGAAGAAACTCCGGAAAGCTCTTTGTAATAATAAACGAATGAGGCGTACATCGCAATCACGTACGCTTTATCACCGTGTAACACGTCTCGTGCTATGCGTAGTCATATTCCACGTGTCATGCTGGTTAGTCTATGAATGGTAATTTATGCATTCAAAATTATTGAAATCAATTTTTGATTGTTATAATGAATCAAATCTAATAAATACGATGATTTCTGAGGCAATGCTGTGTATCTTACATTTAATGTCCACCAACAGAAGCTTGGAACAAACGCACGACAGAAATATGCAATGAGAAAAGTATATTCTTGATTTAATTCTTTACAAAAATTATATATAAATAAAGTTTTCTTCACTGCTTGAATTTGTGGCAGAAAAAAATATGAATTACTCTTAGATGTGCAAAAGTTTGAACGAAAAGGCAACCTTTATTATCCAGGTATCAGAAGTATGAATATGATGAATAATTGAGATGACTTTTCACTATGATATTTTTTGTCTGATTTTTTAATTAAATTCAAACTTATTTTTACTAAAGGATTAAATTGATCCTATCAATTTCACTAATGTCAACAACGAAGATAACTGATTTTATATAGTATTTCAGCTTAGATATTTTTAATTAATCTCATTTTTCGTTAACCTAAATTTACTTTTTTCTTTGTGTAGAAATCTACAAGTTTTTACTTGTCTTCGCTTGTAATAAAATCTATCTTTTTCAAAAACTTCGTTTTTTTTTTTTTAATTCAAATGACTTGTTAAAAAAGAAGCATTTATAGTAAGACAGAAAGACCCTTAAAATCTTCCGTATAATTATAAAACTGCTTTGATAATAGGCGTGAATTACTGCACATAGCAAAAAATCAAGATAACACTTATATTTCTATTTGCTAACTGATTAGATAGAATGAACTTTGTCAGATATTGAATCAATTTCAGGTCTCCATTTTGGTTATTTAATTTGCTCAGTTCCGTATTTCAATTTCGCATACATACACGTTTCAATCGTCTTATTATCAATATTATCCATCTTTTTCCATACATTAACTGTGCCCTAAATCCAGTATTATATGCAGCAAATGCTGCAAATTTTCGTAGAGCGTTCCGATCTCTATTTTTTGGCAGTTTCAACAGAAGGACACCGTTGTCAACAGCGATACATCAAACTGTCATTGTCGATCGGTTCTTTAAGCACATGTATACTTAACTGAATTTGCACTGCATCTAATACTGTAGGACGTGATAATTCTCATATCACTGAGCAATCTCGAGCCTTTATTCTAGTATTGCATACAGTTCGTAAATTATTGAAAATGTCTCTCGATTTTTGTATTTCCGCTATGAATACCTTCATTTTTTCAACAAAAATGAAAGCTTTCGTTGGTTGGCGTTGTGGTGCAGGAGCTAAATTTCTGAATATATTACATTCAGAAAGCAGAAGTACATCAAATAAGCAAGTGAGACAGAAATTTCATTAATTCCGCTAAATTAAATAAAACTTAATTTGATCCATTTTAGAATAGATCCATACATACATATGGTAACATTGCCATTTCTGCACTTTACTATAAGAAAACGACGATTGATCTGGTGCAACGAACGTAATCACAGTATTATAACTCGGTAATCGACGAAATGTTCAAACAAGAATGAAATTGTTGTTGAACATATTGAGCTAAATAAATCGAGTTGAATAAATCCGGTAAGTGATTGCAAGAAGAACGATTTGCGAACTTGAAAATAGCAGTTCAATAGGAAATTTCTTCATATTTTACATCATTGTATTAATTTTGATTTGGATACAAAATTATTACTATAGTAAGTACGAATTCCATCGATATTCACTCTTGCCAATTATTAGACTTCATTACTGTTCTCTTCAATATGTTGTAAATTTACAGTAATACCATGGTGCGGTCAATCATCTGTTGTAATTTATTGTTAGATTCGTACTGCGACATATTACAAATTAAAATCACAGTGATTGTCGGTAAAACCGAAATTATAAAATGATCCAAGCATCTTATTTGCAAGAAATTTGTAGTATTTCTCAGATAAATGAGTTACTTATTCATATCTGGACACAAAGGTCTTTGTTCTCTTAGCTTTCGCTTTGCTAATGAAGCTTATGTGCATTGATTAAAATGTTTAAATCCATATTAATTGTATGGAATGTTTCAGGGACTAAGGCTTATGTGCTTACAACATTTCAAAGTAAGCACTGCTTATCTCTTATTCTTCGCCCTAATCAGTCTTTTGTAGATTAATGTGTTTGTAAGCCTCCGTCTACAATCAACATCAAAAATTATTCATATAAAACGGAACTTTTCGAGTTAGTAAAGATCAATATCAGCGACAGATTCAACGGGAGCAATAGCAATGGCGAAGCAGAGCGAGAATGACAGTCTCGAAAGGGAAGTACGGTAACGTAGTGAGCATTCAAACTACTGTTTAACTGTTCCTTTTATTATTTGCTGTGTATTGTTCATTTAGTTCTAATATTGCACAAGTAATATACAATATTGTAGATCGGCGAACACTATTGTCGATTGTCTATAATATCATTTGAACTCAATTAAGGTTATTACTGGTCTAAGAATATATGAACCTAAAATTATTCACGTAATTCTTTCTGCACGTGTCAATTGTTTTCAAAATCTGAATTGAATAAATTAGAAGAGAATGAATTCCGCAATAAATTAACTGATAGAGTGAAATTTCGAGAAATATGAAACTGCTATTTACTTTAGATATGAAATATGGTTGATTACAAATTCAAAAGCACTTTTTCAACGGTAAAAGTTGTCCAAGAGCAAGTATCGAACATATATTCTTATAATCGATGATTCCAGAATCAAAAAATCAGGATCTATCATCATAATTTAAATAATGCTTCAAGTCTTTTTAGTATTAAAATAAATTTACTAGAGCTTATGATAGACAAGGAAATTCGAATAATAACTTCGACGCATTAAATTATACTTACTTTAAGCCATACTTTTAGCAGGCGCTCGTGAAATAATATTTATAATTCAAAATCTACAATACTTTTTCTCCCTTTTATTTCGGCAATAGCATTTGTTTTTCAAAGCAAAAACATGCAACTTTGTTGAAATATTTGGTTGCTTTAAAAAGTGTAACATTGTATATTGTCATTCCAAATAAAGGCTGATCAGATAATTCGTAATAGAAAGCTAAACTCTGTTCTCCGATGTTCATATCAGTATAGTTTCTGGGTAAAACTTCCATAATAAATCTGACATTAAGTAAGCGTAATGCCAGTTTAATACTATGTGCTAAATACTACTTGCTTTTAATGGACTATCCGAAGTTCATTAAAATCGTTCCCTATAATAAAAAGTTCAGTAAAACTAATCAAGAATTCATCTTGCAGGTAACAAATGAAAAATGATACAATAATAACAACGATCATAATTTGCATACACCATCCAGTTTTCTTTGAAAACTATCACATCCAGTTGCTTTTCATAAATCTACTAGGGAAGTTGAAAGATGATAGCCTGTAATTAATTGATGCTCGGTAAGCTTGATAGAGATCATTTAAGAATGACTAAAATTGGAAACTTTTCGTTTGTTGAATAATATAGAGATTTCATACCCTATATTAAATTTTTCGTCTTCAAACGCATTATTTCTGCAACCATGCAATAATGAACATATCATGCTTAGAAAAGTGTGGGTTAGAGACGTGAAAAAAACTTTGAAACTATATCTTGTTCTTTACATTTAAACTTTTCCATAATTGGAGCTCCTAAAAAAAAAAAAAAAAAAAAAAAAAAAAAAAAAAAAAGAAAAATAAATTGATACTATGGTCAATGTTCGTAAAAGTGTCAGCAATTAGAGATTATAAATATTGCAGCAATTTACTTGGTTTACTCATCTAAAAAATGTACTTCATTTAGAAGTTCTATAAACGCAAATAACTGGATATTTGCCTTTTATTAATATAAAGATATGAGTTACAATATTTAGCGAACAAGATTGCAAAGAACAAGATCATCATAAAACATACAATATAATAAATCTGGTAATAGTATATCAATACTCCACGTATTTGTGACTGCCTAACGAATGACACACCTTAGAGTGATTCATGAATGCTGTTGGTCTCTGAGAGTCGCTTGTAAATGATATATTCCACAAAAAAAAGATGACTAATTAATGCTGCTAATAATATTGATTCCGCCTAAATCAAAGTTGAAAGTGATATATAAGTTGCAAAGTTTTCAATTCTTAGTAATTTTGAGTTCCAGAATCATTGGAACAAGATGACACATAGCAAATTCAGACAATTGTTAGATATTTCTGAGCTTATTGGGTTATTAGATTTCAATTAACAGTTTGCACATTCATCAAGTATAACTTACAAAATATGTAAAATATACATTGTTACGATTTAATTCATATATAACATGGACTTTTGCATAAATTAAATTTTGCAGATAAAAAAAAAAATTTATATATATATATACCGCTATTTAACCCTATGTCACTGGTATTCATCCTTAAGCATCCATACATTTGAGTTTTTCTGCAATTTACACAAACGCTTCAAAATGGATCGAAATGCAAAAGAATCTTGACTTGATACTCGATTCTGGAAAGAAAAAAAAACTCTCATTCATGAAAAAATTGCATTTCATGAAAATGCATTGAATCAACACGAAATTCAATAGAAAAAACCTTCCGATGTTCTGAAAAATTTTGAAAAGTGCACGAATCGCTTAAAAAAATGACACTAATACCTTGAAGCTCTGCAAAATCTCATTTGTTAATGCCTGTCCTTTTCTGTGAACCATAAATGAACGAATATCTTCCGCCAACTTGTCATATTTATCTGTCTTTTTCGAATCCGATGCCTCAGCTGCGTTGAAAAGTGAAGGATAGTGCTGAAAAAAGTTTTCAACATAGCAAAAATGGAAGAGAAACAATAAGTATATATGAAAGATTTTGAAGCAAACTTCTTCCAAATATTCCTCATCGGCTGTTTCTTGGATATCCAGATTACGTTGCTTTCTTCGACGAATAGCATCCAACAAACTTCCACTATTATTATTCCCAATACTGTCGCTAAATAAAAGAAAAGCTGTATTTTGGTGAAATAATAAAATTAATTGAATCGGATTTAATTAAAATCAAAAGAAATTTCAGACTTTACAATGAATTTCCCTATAATTCAAATTGTTGAACTCCATTTAAAATGTGATAGGTAACGATTGTAGAATTTTACTACTCAAATTTGATGCGTAGCTACGCATCAAATTCTGATATGAAAAAATTGAACCAGAACTATGGTGGGCAAAAAAAGGCAAAAAATTGTACTTGAACATAGCTGCACCACTAAAATTCGCTTCCTCTGCATCATCATTATCATTTTCAATAACTGACTGGAATCCAACAGCTTTCCGTAAACCGAATCTTGGTTTTTCGAATTTCGACAAAATCCTGAAGAGATGAAAATAGATAACCAATCTTTAACATTTTTTAATATGTTTGAAAAGTGGAACCTTCTCGAACGTCTCACTGATGCCGCAGCTTTTGCAGCAACAGCATTTGCTTCATCTTCAATCAGCTGTTCATCTACAATTCCTTCTGCAAAAATTTGATCATGTTGAAGAGCTGAGATAATCCCCGCGTTTGTTAGCAATTTTCTGAGGACATAATCATCCTGAAAAAGTTCCTCTACACTAAATACAAACACTGCAGCACTATTGAATATAAGGTATAATTAGATTTTTCAAACTTTTTTGTGGAATGATATGGCTAACATCCTTTGAAAGCTGGACTACACTAAAAGTTCTAGACAGGTCGGCGTCCAAAATTATAAATATTAGTCGTAACAGGAATATTACTTGTCCGGAAAATTCTTTTGACGCTTGTTTATAACGTCGCTTCTTTTTCAAATAAGGAATTTTAATATTTGAATTTTCATCATCTGTCTGATTCCTTTGCTTGTCACTTTTATTTTCTCTTTCATCACTTTTTATTCTTTCTTCAGCTCTCTTACCAATTGACCTAAATTGTAAAGGAAAGAGTTCTGCAATAAATAAAGAAATGGTACTGCTAAAAGTCTAAGAAAATTATTCGAGGAAAATACAGACCTGCTAATTTTCTGGGCAAGTTTTCGCAATTCATCAACTTTTTCAGTTGATAAATGCTTCTCAACAAGCGCCTTCACATCATCATCATCATCAGATGTAACTTTCTTTTCAAGTTTTTTTCGCTTCTTCATCTCCTCTTGTTTCTTTTCGCGTCTGTTAATATTTTTAAAATTCATCATGGACTATTATGAAAGATTTTCAGAAAATTTTATCCTCGCTACAAATTTATTATCACTTGAGAATTTATTGAATGTTCTTGCACAACTATGAATAACAAATTTGAAAAAGCTTACTCCTTTTCATTTTTATCGAAGAAATTATGTCGAGTAAAATTTCTCGTAGTATCGCTTAAAATCGCTGCTGTTTCAGTGCCTTTCTTTTTGAGTGTTTTACTATCACCTATAGCAAAGGTCTAGTGAATAGAAACATCATGTAAAAATAAATTTGCATAAATTTTTAAGAAAATCCGAAGATGCAATATTCAAAGAAGAAATCAAAATCTCTCAAATAATTCATTTAAGATTTAATATGAGATTTTGTAACAAATAACCTAGACAAAATAATTCATGTAAGTCGTTAGTTTTGAAAAATCTTCGTTGCTTCGGATCAACCAATATACGATTCGACAGAAAAATTTTAAAAATTTGCCTGAAATAATTTGAAAAAGTAAACAGGACAAAAATACAGATTTGAGTTTTATATATTTCTTCGGTAAAAGATGCTATAAAGATACTGAGAAAGGCAAAAAAGAAAAACATCATACCTATGATAAATTTTTTCTTCAATGGTACCAGCAGTTAATAATCTATATATAGTAACAGCACGTTTTTGTCCAATACGCCATGCTCGTTCACGTGCCTTTAAATTTTTTAGTTGGATTTTTTAATTCTAACTTCACATGTAATGAAAAAATATTCTTTGGAAGGAAGCAAAAGTTCTATAACCTGAATGTCAGTAGAAGGATTCCAGTCAGGATCAAAAATTACCACTCGATTAGCACCAGTAAGATTGATCCCTAGTCCACCGACACGAGTGGTTAACAAGAAAATAAAAACTTCATTATCCTGCAATGTTAAAAATGAAGATTTCATTCTTTCATAACAAGAATTTTGAATAATTTTGTAGAAGTGACAACAACATCTGTACATGCCCAATAATCTGGATCTTGAAAAATTTTAAGTAGAGATGAGTATATGGCAAAATGGATTAAAACATGTAAGTAATGGGAATTCGAAATTAAAACCTTATTAAATTTTTCAACAAGTGACTGGCGGCTTCTAACTGACGTTGTGCCATCCATTCGCAAATATTCGTATCTAAGATAAAAATCCGTGTATTAAAAGTTTCATTCATAAAATTAGTTTAGAAGTAAGTTATATAAATAAAAACGGAACAGTCACCCTTCTTGAATCACAAATTTTTCCAGAATTGTCAACATTTGTCGACTTTGAGAAAATAGCAGGACTTTTTGATCTTGTTGTTTCCACAATTTGAGCAGAGTCTTGAGTACCTGAAAAACCCCAAACTTATATCAGATATATACTGGCTACAATATTTTATAAATTTTAAATAGTCGAATATTTCAAAAAATTATGCAGAAGAAAAAACTTTTAGCATTATTTACCTGCATTTTGCCACTTCTGCAGAATGCTCCGAAATCCATTTCCTCATTAATTGTGACATCGTAATCATCTACAACAGCGAAAAATTAAACGTAAGTCATACCGCATGCTGCAATCTGATTAGTGTTTTGAGAAGTCAAATCACCGATACAGTACAACTGAAAAAAAAAAAATTGCATTTATATCTTTTCACACCAGTATGTAGGTGAACAGTGAAACATGAACAATAACCATGAAATAATCAATTTCACAAAATATTTAAAATGTGACTATCAGAAAAAAAAATCATACTAAATTTATTTGGTCCACCAGTCACAAGATCCGGATGATTACATAATTTGCGTAGGGTGATTAAACCAACGAAGGCATCCATTTTACCGGATAAAATACGACCACATTCTTGAGATGACAAATATTCTTCATAAAGACTACGCTGACAAGGTGTTATATTGCAGAAAAGTACCTTAAAGAGGAAAAAAGTAAAAAATTTGAAGTATTAACTCCTTACTTCCAAATTGATAATTTAAAACAAGGATCCGAAATTAAATAAAACAAGTAAAAAGTACCAAGAAAAATTGACCTGTTCTGTTTTTGTCGGTAAATGAATGGACATTTCAACATCCTTTTTTAAACGTCTTAATAGATAAGGATTGATTGCATCTCTGAAAGACTAAGTTGTATAAAGATATAAGTCAAACTTCTTTATCCATGAATCAAAAATGTAAAAAAAAATATTGCAGAGAAAAAATTGGAGAAGTTTCTCGAATCTACTGTATACGGATAAATATAAGGCTAATACATATGGTGGTTACAATATTTTCGGAGTCATTAATAGCTGATAAACCAATACTGCAATTGCTTGTAGCAATATATTATAGCAAACTTCAACCTTTCAGAAAAGACCAGCATGCGAGAAAATTAGCGTGAGTTAGCGTACTAATTTTATTTGTAAGCCATTAAAAGATAATAAAATCATTATTTACAATACTAAAATATTTCTTAATATGCATATATTTAATAAGATCTTTCGACATCAAATCTTTGAAATATTTTCATTGACAAAATAAATATATCAAGAACCTCAAAATGCAGGCACATTTATAAGCGGTGCGCACTTGAACTGCAGTAGCATTTGCATATCCTCCCTGAGTGATTGGAATTGAAAATTTTTCTATGAATGATTTTAAATCACCGAGTCGACCGGGATAAACGAAATCAATTAATGACCTAGAAATGCCAGCATATTCTTATCGTAAACTGATTTAACACATTGATGAAAGAATTTCGCGTTAGTTTAATTTAGATTTTTCATGATCATTTTCAAATCAAATCAAATCAACAAGAACACATACTAACATACATTTGAATGAGCTCTGATCCTAAACTAAAACGAAAATAGTCTGAACACATACCACAATTCACGAAGAGAATTTTGCAATGGCGAACCACTTAGTATCAGTCTATGAGGAGTACGCACTTCCTTCACGGTAAGAGTAATCTTAAAATTAAAATCTGTGACTAGAAGTATAGAAGAAATATCAAACAATGATTTTTGGGAAAAAAGTACTACACATTTTAAGATAATTATCTTATCTGCTACTCCAGCTTGAAGCGGTCAAAAATTCGCAATATTAAGCAATCCTTTACATTTCAATATTAATACTCTTGAGTGTTTTCCGCTACATTTCTTTATTTAAAAAATGTGTGTCATGTTAATGAATTCTCTCATCTCTTCCCCTTTACATAAAGAACTTTGAGTTACCAACTGTATTCACAATAAGAAATGCAAAATTCAATAAGTGAATGGAACGATATGCAAAGAAACTGCTTAACGTCATAACTTTTATAAAGAATCTTTTTTAAAGATTTAGATAAAAATTCAAATAAAAGATTGAACACAATTGCCTGTGCTTCTGGGTTTCTAATTTTATGGCCCTCATCGAGTATCACATAATGCCAAGTTTTGTCAACCAAGTGCTTTCGATTTTTGACAAATGTTCCATACGATGTTAACAAAACGTTGCCACTACTAAAAGTAGCTTAAATCATAATTTTTTATTTAAATGATATTCAGTATAAACGTTAAACTAAAACGATTTCAATTTAAACAATGCAATTTGAGATGAATTTTTTACATTTTCATTTTTTTTAATTTAAAATTTCAAGATTTTCAATTTCTGAACAGAAAAGAAACCTTCTCGCGATAACCATTTTCCGAATTAACTGCGCACTTTGGCCGTGAAAAGAGCCACTACTATGCAAAACTGCAACACGACAAAGTGGAAACCATTTACGAAATTCCTTCAACCACTGATAAATCAATGTTGTTGGACATATAATTAGCACTGGACCAAGGCCAGAAAAGCTATAAATGAATAATTCAATAAAAATCTGAAGAAACTACAAATACTTTCTCAGAAAATAACAAATACTAAAAAACTATAACATATAAATAGTTCTGAAGTTACCTGAATCCTCTATCTTCTAAACGCGAAAATGCCAATGCTCTCAGGAATGAAATCACTTGAACTGTTTTCCCAAGACCCATCTCATCAGCTAGAATGCCACCAACACACTGATTATGTAATTCGTTCAACCATCTCACACCCGTTTTTTGATATCTGCAATGATTCAAAATGATTTCGCTGTGGTGCCAAGCTTGAATTACCTTGAAAACAATATTGATTTCCAGACCCACTACTGTTGCTCTAATCTTATCCTAAAATATTTCACCATATATGATCCCAGCCTATATTATTTTCTCCAAATCTGGCAACTAATAATAAGGATTGAGAAATCTAATAAACGTAATCACTATGAACTACTTTAGCACATGATACGAAAAAAGACATGGCAAAAATAACTGAATTCGTTTGAATTTTTCATTGAATTAAATATTTCCTTTCATGAATTATTTGAGGGAAAAACAAACTTGTATAGCTTCTCCCAACAATCATTAGGTATTTTTATGTCATTTTTCAATTCGTGGAAATCATTCTCTTCTTGTAATTTCTCTTCGCCACTTTCAATCTTTGAAAGTTCAAGTCGAGCAAAGTAAGTCCTAAACGTAACACTAAGAAAATGGAATTTATTCAAAAAATGATCAAAGGAATTTTTCGGAATTTGATGAAGAACTTGGAATCAAATATGAATTATTAATTTTGCTTTGATATTTAATTTAAACTCCATACTGTATTCTTCGTTTAAAGTAATCATCGTTAGCATCATCTTGTTCTTTTCCATCAACTTTTCTCGACCTTATTATCGTTTGTCGACATTTCCTTTTTGCTTTGGGTGACATTTCGGATGACATTTTTTCATCATCTTCGCTTGGAATAAATTCGCTATCGGACGTAGAACTCACTAATTCATTACTATCCAATTTTACTGTGATATTTGTCTATAAATAAAAGAACTGTTTTGTTGTTTTTATAATCAAAATATCCTTAGAATAATGGAATTCAGAACTTTTATTATTTTTGTTCTTTAGGAAGCTGCTGCAAGAAAAAAAAGAGAGAGAGAAAAGTCAGACATAGAAACATTCGAATTAGACTTAGAAATAAATTATACCTTCCTGTTTTCTTTAATTTTCATCTCTTCTAATATAACTTCTGAAGTATCATTTCCTGCTTTATCAAGCACTTCAAAGGGAGTCATATCACCACATTTTACAAATGCAGACTGCGCATTTTTAACTATAAAATTCTGCAATTTTTCTGGATTTGGATTCTTTGACATTTCATTTTCCATGGTAACAATATTTTCAGTAAATGTCTTCTTAACCTAGAAAAGAACCGTGTTAGTATAAAGCGAAATTTGAATGCAAATAGAAATTTAAAATATATAAGAAAACAAAAACAAATATCGATTTAAATATATGGAAATAATTAACTTGCTAACTTGCTTTATTTTAAAGGAATTAATCCCTTATAAAGTACAATATTTAAAGAGAAAAATATCATGCCTGTTGCAGTAAGTCTTGCTCAAGCGCAGCAGCATTATATACAGCAACATTATTGCCAACAAGTGCTGCAAGATCATCTACATCTTTTATGTCTTCCTGAATTCCTTCCTGATGGAAATTAGAAGTACTCTGTTGCCAGCAATCTGCTTCAAACATTTCATTTTTTGCATCAATATCCTCTTCTTGTTCAGTCAAATCCATTGGAATGAGTAAAATGTCAAATCGATGGTTGCACACTTCCTGAAAATATAGTCATATTGTAAATATGGCAAAAAGTTGACGAAATTATGATCGCATTGTGTGATAAAAGTTCAAGAAATTATTAACATGTCAGATGTTGAGAATAAGATGCACAATGCTAAATGATACTAGGCAAATATCACTATAAAAAATAATTTTAACGAATTATAATTTTCATCTTATTGACTGCCGATAATTCAATGACAAATGGCTTATGCATATAAGTCAACTGAAAGTACAAATAACATATTTTTTCATTTCAATTACCTGCTCAACATTCTGAAGCCTTGATCTAAGAATTTCCGCATTTCATTTTAATATTTTCCAGTTTTAACGTTCAAACTAAAGATGAGATAAAATTCTTTCAAATGGACTAAGTCCAATACAACTCAGTTCTCTAACTCGAATACTTAATTTGCAGTCCAGTTTAGTCCAAATCCTAACGTCACACTAACCTGGCTACTAAGATTTCGCAGAAAGCTTACTTCGAATAGACGTCTGTTATGATGGTGCCTCATCTTTTTCTCTGCCCTCTCCTAGATAAACTTGGTATTTTAAATTTCAACACTCTTCGTTTCTCCCTCATCAATGCTATTTTTACTTTATCAATCTTTGTTTGATGACAAAATGTGAGTTCTCGTAGATTTTCTCATTGTCTGATATGAAGTTCGCTAGAGGTTACATATTTGAGTTGCTCTCGTATTCCATTTCCTTATTTGCAAATTCTTATAGAATTTAAAATTGTCTTTTTGTGTGCGTATTGTTGTGTATCATTTATGTATATGTGTGTATATATACTATACGTACGCTGCAAGCTACACGTTTGCGTATACGTATTGGAGCACATTGAACGAGTTCAGTTTTCAGGATGAGCTCACCGTTGCGAAGTTTGAATGACTATTTCAGAAAACTGAATGATTTGTTGTCAAGTGAAAGTTGGGAGCTTTCCGAAGAAGCTGCGAAATTACTTTCGATAGGAGACGCTCATGTACAAATGAAATTTCTACAGGTAAATTTTCGAATGCTATATTTAGATGTTTCTACTGATAACAACCATTGGTTTGAACTCAAAGTTTAATTTTATATTGTGGATTGTTCCCTTTATAAAGATTAAAATGAAGGTATTCACTAGATGAATTCGCAGAAAGTAAGCTGACAGTATGAAAGATCAGCATGCTATAAGAACTGTTTTCAGTTAGAGAAAGCAGAAGATGAACGTCGATTGTATCTGAATAATATTTTCGATGAGATAGCTTGCTTACATCTAGCTGTCATCTATCATTTGAGTAAGGAACACTTCGAAAATGCCTTCAACACACATGTTCAGGTTAATTTGAATTCTTTCTTCAACTTTTTTCATTTTAATGAGTTACTAATAATTTTTATTAA
Organism: Onchocerca lupi; assembly: GCA_028564675.1. Lineage (NCBI taxonomy): Eukaryota > Metazoa > Nematoda > Chromadorea > Rhabditida > Onchocercidae > Onchocerca > Onchocerca lupi. Next base: position 74,301 of record JAOVVO010000165.1, on the reverse strand, counting down.
AAAAAAGAAGACATAAATACATAAAAAACAAATTTGTGCAACTTCGAATATTTGCAAAAAATTGCTTGATTTTATGTATATGGTCTGGCCAGTATAAGTTGTTAAAGAGAGCAAGGAAAATAGAAAATGAAAACCACATAATTTTTTTTAGGCTGTGCAATTGTTCAATAAGGAGATTTTGCAAAAAGAGAAAGATCAAAACTGGTTCTTACCCATATTGTATACTCTCTGCACAGATTTGCGACTTTTGGCCCGCTCGGTAAATTTTAAATTCACATTTTATATCGATTGAATGACTTATATCATCCTATTAAATTACCGATGTTGAAATCTCAACTATTTTAGGCCGACAATAAACCATCTCGGTTACGAGATCCAGAGAAAAGTAGCTGTTATGAACAATCTGCTACTTATATTATGGAATGTTATCGAACATGTGTCGCTGATGTGTGAGTCTCACCATCTGATTTTTATTTCTTATTCTAATTTTTTTTTTTAGTCTCCTCATTACCATATCATTACTATGTTATGTTTATTGTTGATCAGAATATGAGTTTCGAAAAGTAAGCGCTCTGAATATAACTGAAAAATTATCTGTAAGTTAATAGAATTAGAAATTAGGAAAGCAAATCATTTAGTCAAATGAATTCATTAATATTAGTTTTTAAATGTTGCGGAATTAAAAACTCTCTCCAGAATCTTTTTCTAATGGAATTATTTTTGAAATTTTCTATGAAGGAGTTAATTCCAGCCGAGCAGAAATTCTTGCATCAAAGAAGATGGCAATGCTTAATCTCACCAATCAGTTATTTCGAGTTTATTTCAGGGTATGTTCCGATCATTTTTTGAAAAACTAAAATTTTTTTTTTGAAACTTGTTTGATTTGTACTTTCTTAGTTAATTGAAACTATTCGACTATTTTGCGTTTTTCGGTAATATGTGATTGTACATCAAATATGGGTACGCATCGATTTCAATGGATTTTTAAGTTGTCAACTGTTTTTTTTTTAATTCATCTGATGATTATATTGCAGCGTTTTTCTTAATTTAACATTTTTTTCTTTTTTTTTTTTTTTTAGATAAACAAACTGAATCTGCTCAAACCACTCATTAGAGCAATAGACAATAGTGGTCCACTATATCAGAAATTTTCAATGGCCGACAAAGTTACATATAAATATTATTTGGGACGCAAAGCAATGTTTGATTCAGATTTATCACTATGTACGTTTTTTTGCTTCGATAATAAGAGCAAAGTAGATTTTCAGAAACACGCATGTATTTTATGATTCAAATTTTGGAGATAATTTTATAATCCAGCTGATAAAACTTAAGATGATTGGTGCTGCTGAATCTTTGCTCTATACTAATTGTGAACTCAAATATGGATTTTGTGAAATTTCAGTTTCGTCTTTCTAGTTTTTGCTTTAACAATAACGCATTCCAGCAGAAGAATCATTATCATATGCTTTTCGAAATTGTCCATCTTATTGTGCTAGGAATAAACGGCTTATATTGATTTATTTGGTACCGGTGAAAATGTTTCTCGGACATATGCCAAGTGTCGACTTATTGAAACGATATCAACTGCAACAATTCGCCACCGTTGTCGAGAGTGTAAAGTGAGTCTTATGAATTAACAGTAGATGATGTCTTTGAATGCACTTTCTTCCTTTTTTGAAAATATACTGAAATTTTATCAATCCAGTTTTTCTTCATTACCTTGCGAGTTATGTTCTAATTTAAGGGATGGAAATTTAAAAAAACTCGATGAAACATTAATGGAAAATGAGCGATTTTTTGTAGAATGTGGAATATTTCTTATGCTGGAAAAATTAAAAATTATTGCTTTTCGTAATTTGTTCAAAAAAGTGTTAGTTCAATCTTTTATTATTTTAATTTTAAATTACTATTACCATTTTGATTCATTACTAGTGTTCATTTTACTGATGGTTATCAATATTAAAATTTTCAAGTTTACGATTAGGTATTGTAATAATTGGCTAATGAATCTCATCATTTAATACGATTTTTTATGCAGTACTCAAATATATGGATCAAATCAAATTTCGTATGAAGCATTTATGTGTGCCATCCGATGGCTTGGCATTGAGGACATGGATGAAGATGAGCTAGAATGCATACTTGCAAATTTGATCGTAGAGGTGAGGTTGAACTTGTATTAATTTTGTTGTAATCTCAATCTCTTGAGGATTCTGTTCTCACATAGTGATGTCTTGAGCTTTTTTGAAGAGAAGGAGAAGAAAATGGAAAAAAATTGTTAATTTAAATGAATAGATTGTAATTAATTATTAAAGATCTTCTTTAAAAAAATCAAATTTTTTCTAATCATCCGCTAAATCGATTATTTTTCTGCTTATTATTTTTAGAAAAAAATCAAAGGTTACCTCAGTCATATACATAAAAAACTGGTTATTAGCAAGCAAAATCCGTTTCCTGCCTTGTCGACGATATGCTGATTATACTTCGATATTAGAAAGGAAGAAAATCTTTTGTACTGATTAGTTTTATGCTGATGTTGGAAAATTCTAGACATCTAAGAATTTCGCGAAAAATTTAGTTGTCAAAGTTGAAATTTTCCTTTGTGAAATATCATTGAATTCTATTATTCTTTTCTTTCATAATTTAGAAAAACATTATGAAGGTAAAAAATTTTGCAATGAAAAGAAATTTGAAAATTCCAAATCCAGATGCGTTTAGGTTAGTAACTGTGCAATTGTAAAATGCTTTATTATAAGATTTATTCAATTTTTTTCGAGTGAAATCCTCGATGTGTATTATTACAATTGCTTTGTTAATCTTTCGATAATTTTTGTTTCATTTCTGTAATTTGAAGAGATCTAGAAATCGCCAAAGTTTTCCAATCCTATTGTACTGAAGATTGAAATGTGATTCCATCCGCGTTGTTTGAAGTTCAAATTTGATGATTAATTCGCCCAAAATGCAGTGTAATAGTTATTTTATAGATTGCAAACATTTTAACTTCTTTTTTTTATTATGGTTTGTAATAATGTTTGGCGTTTTTGCAGTTTCAGGTTTTAATGCTTTTTTCTTTTAATTTTGACATTGTTGAAGTTTCAAAAATATGCATTTCAACTTATTGTGAATTCACTTACATTCATTTCATTAATGTCAACATATTTATTGTGAATGACAGAGACTGACTAGAAAAAAGGTATGTGAAATTACTTATCATTATTGTTTATGTCATAATATCTTCATTGAGTTATTTTTTCTGAGAATTTTATTCAGGTAATTCTTCCAAATAAATGCATGTGAACATTCGATATTATATAATATCTGGGTCCGGCCACGCGAAGCGTGGTCATAAATAAAAGTGCAAATGTTTGTTTGTTTAAAATCTTAAATCTGCGATAATTCTTTAATACGCTTATTCGAATACAACATTGTTATGAAAACTTCAAATCAATCGATAAAGAAATTGAAACATTGTGTGGAAATGAACAACGAGCACTTACATTTTTAAATATTAATAGAAATATGCCTTCTTAAAATGAAAAGTTCGCAGTGTCATTCTAAGGTGTTACCGCAGGAACTTTTCGTTATCTAATGGCGAAAATGCTTAGGTGGGATTTTTCATATAGTGTCGGGAAAGTTTTTTGTATTGTAGCACAGACCAATTTTGCTGAGAAAAATTTTAGTATTTAAAGAAGGGTTTATTTTTTCATTTCTGTCATAAAATAGAATAAAGTCAGATAGTATCATGATCGCAGTTGATCGCTTGATTATAGCACAGATAGATTGGATACAGATGAGTTGAATTGCAGAGTATTGACTTTCGTGTAAGTTGAATGACTGGTTAAGTAATTTGAAAGGAAACGAATAACTGCCAGAATCTTTTTGTGTCGATAGTCCTTGTCTTTATAACGGGGAGTAGCTTACAATATGTCAAAGAGTTTGATTGTCAGGACAAAGGATAAGCAATGGACAATAAAAAGCAACAAGCTTTAGTCCTTGCAAACATTCCAGAAAATTAGCATGGATTTCAATATTTCAAACAATGACATGAGTTCTATTAGCAGATCGAAAGGGAACAAAGGCTTTTGGCCGAGATACGGATAAATGATTCACTTGCGCGAGAAATACTAAAAATTTCTCTTATACAAAATAGTTTATTTCGTTATATTATAAAATATCGACATATAGAACTTCTATTGATTTCTCAAATTACAACGAGTTTATGAGAAGCTTTTGAATTTTTGATATGAATGATCCATTCTGCAACAAACATCACTGCAATAAATACGTGAGTCTGTCCTGTAATAACAATTTTTTTTGTGTAAAAATTGAGAATCAGTTCAAGGACTGTTGCTCATCCCATAAGAGATACTATCTTCCTCAAAGCACACGAGAGACCTCTTAAGAGCTGTTCCCACACATTAATAAAAAGTCGCCATATAATTTTCTTTGAAGAGAGAAACAACATGTATATCGGATCTATATTGATAGTGGCAAAGATATATTTTCAATAATGCATACATGTGGCACGACAAATAATTAGAAAGGGAGAAAAACACTCGAGGTCCGATGTTATCTTACTGCAATTTTGTCTTACCACATGTATAATGACTTTAAATAATCCAATCAATAGTTTACTTCCAGAGTGAAATGATACGAGATGCATTTCCAGAGCAAAATATAAGGATATCCGGATTCGTTTTTTAATTATTTTGCTTTAGAAGACAAAAATCAACTCTTCATTATTTATGCATTTAAGCATATTAAATAATATTACAACCTACCAAATGTTAAGCAATGTGAATACCAATGAATACCCAGCATCAAAGACAACAAAAAAGAAATAGAATTAGAAATTTTATGAAAAGAAGAAACTGAATAAGAAATCGAGATGCATTATCTTATTAAAAATCAAAATTTAACAATGAATAGCAGGAAATTAACGTATCAAAAGCGTGAACTATATTTTGATACAGGCAATACAAACTGAATTAAAATCATAATTTCAAGAAACAACTGCGTCTTCAACTTCTCTTAATCTCATGGTTATAGTTAGAACTTTGTATTCAAAGTACGGAATTTGATATATTTTTAAAACTCTACTATTACCATCTGATAGTTTACACACGTATGGACGTCTATGCAGATAAGATAGATGAAATCTGTAGTATCCCAACATAATGTATATCAATTTTTCAGTTGTTTCATAGCTGAAGTAAACGTCAATGATCCTTTAAATACTTAGGATATATTATAAAATATATGAATTCACAGATCTGTTATATTAGACATTAGTACTTTCATGCAAAGGACTTGTCACTTTTTCTTCAGGTCGCATTGCTGGAAAAAATAGCACTTCCTGGAAACAAGTATATTTTCATAAAACTTCGAATTCCAGACTTTGTTCAAAAATAAGACTTCAATCCTTGATATATGGCTTTCATTTTTCTTCCGTTTTTCTGATAAAAAAATAAAAAAATAAAAAAATTGAAACTTATATCAGAATTGTTTCCGAGAAATTCCACACATTCTTATGAAGAATGAGGATTAATCAGTTTTTTTATCCTTAACTTAAATTTATAATGTTTAAGTTCAATTTATCATCTTAGTAGAAATATAAAATAACAAAACTCTAGTCCTTTTTTATCCAATACTCTAAACTGCAATCCAGACCACACGAGTATTCAGCGCATGCATCTAGTTTCATTTTTTAAAGATTTGATTTTTCTTTATTCGAGGATTTATTAATTTAAAAATAAAGATTAAAAATAAACTAGCATACTTTGATATTGTTGGTATCTGTTAAAATCATTGTTAAACGATCAATACCGATGCCCCAACCAGCAGTTGGTGGTAAGCCATATTCCAACGCTGTACAGAAATTCTCATCGATAATTTGTGCTTCGTCATCACCTGCTTGCTTTTGCTGCAAATAGTACAGCATATTTAGAGAAGACTGACGAGCAATAATTCATCATGACCTGCATTTAATTTAATCCGATACATTTTAATTTTCATTCAACATCCAAAATACTATTTGAATACTTGAAAATATTCAACTTTAAAATAGTGATAAGAACAATACTTCCATGCCAATCCAGACATAGACTTAATAATAAAACGAAAATATCAAAGGTAAAATTAAAAATGGCCATACGAAAATTAGAGAAAACTGTAATTCATAAAAAGCAGAATTTCAAAAAGGAATACTCAAAAGAGAGATAATCAAAAACTGGCACCTTTGCTTGCTCTTCGAAACGAAGTCGTTGCGTCAACGGATCATTCAGCTCCGTATAGGCATTAACAATTTCTTTGGTAACTACGAATAATTCGAATCTTTCCGTTAGGCCAGGTACAGAACGGTGCCATTTCGCTAAAGGTGACATTAGTTGAGGATGTCCAGTGAGAAAAGTTGGCGAAATGAATGTCGGCTCCAAAAATTCACCAACCAACTGAAATAATTTCTTAATCAACATAACAAAGGAAAATGGAAATGCTTTTATGTCAATAACCTACAATATCGACTTGCAATCTCATCAGGGCAATATAATAATACAATATAATAAAATAAGGAAACACTTATTTCTGAGATTTGAAGCAAACTAACAAGCCATATATCAATTATTAACCGAGAAAAAAATATGAAGCGAGCATAATATAAGGAATTAAATTAACCGCCCAGCCATCATTTAGATATTCATATTGAAAGAGTCGATGTTAATGATCTTGTAATTCTATTGTGGGTAAACCGAAGTGCTGACAGAATTTAAATATTGTTTATAACAAGAAATTTGTAATTTTATTGCGCACAAAGCTCTTTGTTCTCCTCATCTAATCATCTAATAATGTTCATGTGCTTTGTTTAAGAGTTGTAAAATATGCTAACGTCTGTAAATTTGTAAGGATTAGTGTCATGCCCTTTGTCTAAAGAATTGCCAATGGCCGCAATCAAGTCAACTGTATTAATGTAGGGACCAACTCCCTTTTTTTTACTTAAAATATTTTAAGCATTAACTATCTCCTATTCTTTAGTCTTATCCAATTCAATCCCTTTTGTATGGTTAATGTGTAACTTCCGCCCCTATTGGATGACCATACAAAAGCGACACCTCTGGAGAGCAGTATCAGTGCAAGAAAAATTCACCAGCAGCGGTGGCAGCAGTCTCAAGAATCTCCTATCATCAGTAAGAAACAACCACCAGCAACGGCGGCAGCAACCTCAGTAAAACCCCTATTTTATTTTCATTGCTATTCTATCTCTTTATTACGGCAGACTCTCTTATAGCAGTGGCAAGCGTTCCTGGCCAATATCAAGCAACTCAACGGAGCACAATCAACTATTCGTCAAAGAACCACTATCGGTATTATTTATATTACACTCATATTGCTTCATTTTTTTTCTCATTAATTATTGTTTGTAGTTGCGGTATTGTTTCCAAATATCGTGTAACTTAATAAAAACTATTATTGAAATGGTCAAGTCACAGCACCAAAGGGTTCTTCAATCCAACAACTCAAAAATCCTACGTAACTACACAAACAAAAAGTTATCTTTCCCCCACATCTATGGTGGATTTTTTTATTTGAATTATATATTAGTCTTTTTTTTTTTCAATTACACAATCCTCAAGAAATGATGCCTATTTTCTATATATATAGGTAAACAAGACAAGCAATTTTATGATGAAAGAAGAAAGTAAAGACCTTATCAAGTAGTCTTGCTGTTGTTCGCGGTGCTGGACACTCAACATTATTTTCAATTGCTAATTTATCGAAAAATTTATTGGCTTCTGAAAATGAAGAAAATCTGAACCGATATAGAAAATATAATTTCAGAAACATTTATGTTAGAACTTCAGAAAAATAATGAAAAATATTAAGGCATAATAACAGAAGATAAAATCGCAAAATTATGAAATAAACAAACCATCAGTGTCGAGACTGTCAGCTGAAGGGAATTGAACACCAAGTTTTTCTTGTAATCCATCGTAGATGTTTACTCTTCGAAAAGGTGGTGTGAAATCAACCTTAGAAAATGAATTTATTTAACATTTCCCAGTTCCCATATTAGAATGCAACTTAATACAGGACTTGACAACTTTGAATATACTCATGATAAGCAGCAGCATACGAATTCATCAAAAACTTAATAATCCATTAATTAGTTATAAAATGGAAGAAAATATCAAAGAAAGAAAATATGAGCATACTTCATATATAGGATCTTCACCTATACCATTCGGATGATACTGAATTTTGTAAGTTCCATGTATAGAATGAACCATTTCTATAAAACACAACTGATCTTATTAACATAAAGTATATTAAAGTCAATATAGATGAAAGTTTTTTTAATAAGTATGCACTCAAGTATTTCTTTAATATCTATTAGATTAAAAAACAATGTATACTTACAAAAATTGTTTAACTAAGTTAAAATGAATATCCTTTATCTCCTTTATGGCGCTTATAATAATGTCTGTATTACATTGATTTTTGTCCATTCGAGAACAGAAGAGCAAGTAGTAAGAATGAAGTAGATTATATTATCAAAGTTATGACGATTATTAAAGCATAAAAATTATGAAGGAAACTCTTTACTTGAAAGTAAATCCTCAGTAATTTTCATTAAGTCTTCATAGTCTGCATAAGCCATATAAAATTCGCATGTTGTAAATTCTGGATTATGGGTCTGATCGATTCCTTCATTACGGAACACTCGTCCTATTTCATAAACCCGATCGATGCCACCGACCACCAACATCTGAAATTTGAATAAATAAATTTCAAAAGATTTTGTGTGTAAAGAATTAAAATGTACAAAAATTTGCATTAAAAAGAACCAACGGAATTTTTAGTGTGAAAACTTTTGTTATAAATTTTCAACTACGAAATACCTTTAGATATAGTTCAGGAGCAACTCGAAGATAAAGATCCATATCGAGGTCATTGTGATGTGTGATGAACGGTTTAGCTGTAGCACCACCAGCTATAAGATTCATTACGGGTGTTTCAACCTAAAAACATGAAATTATATTATCACAATAATTATCCATCAATTTCAAAACATCAAATGTCTGCAAACTAAACCATTGTGAAAAAGTGAGTGGTTGCGTTTCAAGAAAGAAAGTTTGTAAAACAGAGGTCTGTAAAACTAAAGCGTTTTGATTCTTTCCGCATTTGATCACTTACCTCTAAGAAACCTATGTTATCAAGATAACGCCTTAAAAAACTGATCATCCTTGACCGAGTCACGAATCTATTCTTGACATCAGGATTCATAATCAAGTCGAGATAACGCATCCGATATCTACAACAGATTTACTGATTCCAAGAAAAAAAAAAAAAAAAAATCGAATATATTAGTTTCAAGAAAAACGATGTCAAATTAATTTTTTTAGAAAAAGAATATTGATTTCTAAGCCCTAAGACTTGATAAATTAATGAAAAAATGAATTCATAAATCAATCCTACATTCCTTATATCCATATTTACAGCAACCTGCATTTACAATATTTCTAGATTCATGGAATAAATAATTCAAGGCTAGTTTCAAATAAAAAAAAAAAAAAAAAAAACGCCATAAAAACTATAATATACCTAGTTTCTTGATTTTTCAAACCGAAGTGGGTGTGTGGCAACATATGCAAACATGGTGTCAGTTGAATGATCTGAAATGATCTATGTCCGTGCATACACTTCGTAAAGTACTTATTTCCAAGAAAACACTGATCCAATGTTGGATGAAACCAAATTAACTTTACGCAAATGATAAATTATGCAGAGGTCGAAGAACCTCCAGTAATTACCTCATACGGTATGATGCTAAGTTCACCAGATTTAGACCTTGCTGGATATCCATTCACACCGATAATATCCCCGCGCTTAATTCGGTCATGAAGGCTGTCGAATGGTTCATTACCACTATGAAACCTGTAAGTTTTGAGTGCAAATCAATTTGTATCATAAAAAAGCAGGAATATTCATCACCAATATCAATTTTTAAAGTTCCATAGATCTCGTAACAATTTGAACAGTTTCTGGATTTGTAAAATGAACCTTGCATTTGCGAGCACCTGTAGATGTGTCCCTTCTCCATGAAGATCGTAAAAAATTAATTTCCCTCCCGATTCACGTTTTGAAAATATTCGCCCTGGAAATGAAAATTTTAAGAAAACAAATCAGGCAATACAACAAACGAATCAACACAGAACGCCTACCTGCCACACTCTGGATTGTGTCTTGCAATACAACATCTTTTCCTAAATTGTTATATTTCGCGATAAAATCGGTCAAAGATATCGAAACGTGAAATTTGTGAGGATATGGATTGATGCCTTTGCTTCGACATTCGTCAATCATATCTTTTCGCAGTTTGAAATATTCCTAAAGTACAAATTACCAAATTCAAAGATGCTGGAAATTTTTAAAACAGGAAATAAGATGAATTGGATGCATATCAACGATTTTTTGTATTAACGACAATTTAGTTATTTGTATTAATATATCAATATAAATTTTGTATTAACCATTTGTATTAACGACAGTTTTTTGGTATTATCTTTCTAGGTTGATTATGATAAATCTGAAGAGTTGACCGAAAGAGATATAGATGTCAGACGAGGATTACAAGAGCACAAAGAACAAAGCTGGAAATTATCAATATTACTCGAAGTCCAACATATGCAACAGATAATTTGAGGAATGATTCACATTGATTAACCTGTGGATCCGATGGATCGGCTATCTTTCCACTTTGTTTGCTTTTTTCCATTGCCGCAGCAGTTGCAGTAGCTCGTTGTAACTCTTTTTCTGCTTTCTCCTTTAGCTTTTGCTGCGCTTTTAGCTGCCGTTTTTGTTCGCTGAAAATGAAAATTATGATTACAAAACAATAATGTAGCAAATTTATACTTTAATAATAATACTGTCGTGATGAAGGTTCCATCTTGAGTTTCAACTAACTGCGGGCATTCAGGGAGCTAATCTCTTTCTATTTTAGCTGAAACCAACCTGAGACACATTCAACATTTATATACCTTGTGCATCGTATCTGTATGACGTTTGATCCATTTGCGTATCGTAACAATGCTCGCGATACAGTATGCCATTCTAGTTGAACAAGCCGAATGGTGTTTGCAATCATTTTTCAAACAGAAGGACAAATATCACCTGTTATTGTCTTAGTAGTACTTTCAAATGGTACTATAACTGTGTCATTTTGCTAATTACGATAATTCTAATGAAGAGTTACTTACTTTTTGCTAAGTTTCTTTTCTTCCATTACTTCCGTTCCCGTCATTTCTATTCTTAAACAATGCTTCAACGTTTTGTCGTAAGTATTGCACACTGAAATAGAATTTTGCATAGCAATGATGAAACACAAAACGAGACGTACATACTTGACTGTTTCCGGTGGTTTGGGAGGAATCCGCTCTTCTCTCTCTCAGTAATAGCTGAAGAGATGCAATCACAACAGGCAGTATCTGCCAATAAGCTTACGGCATGAGAAATGTCTATCCTATTAATGCACTCAGTCATTTCCATCCAAAAAACTCAAACAAAAAAACAAAACAGCAAAAAGAAAAAACTTATAATAAAAAAATAAAACAAGAGTACAACGAATATAATGAAACTGAAGATTATAACGAAATATAATAATTAAAACTCAAAACTCTAAATCCAAAAATCTTAACAGAATAAAGTCCTCAGTTTTAAAAACTAACAGTTTAAAAATTTAACCTAAATTTATGCTTACTACCCCCTTTTACTATCAGAAAAATAGTGCAAACTAGAGAATGAAAGCAGTAGGAAATGATACTGTAATAAATAGCCGGAATAAGTTTGACATCATATTTTGTTGCATAGTAAAAAGATAGTTCTGCTGGAGACAGATTAATAGCAGTATAAAATGAGGAGACAATAGAGATAGGTGGAACTTTAGTTGATGATAAGAACTGATAAAATAGAAAAGAAAAGGGCAAAGATGAAATAGCTATAATTGTCATGAGTTATACAGGCTGAAAGCATCTTCCCTATAAATCAGTAGAGACAGATAAGAGTGCTCCTGTACGAGTAGCCAATGATTTAACGATGGGAAGTGGTCCTGGTTCTTTTAGCGATTTTTTGTTCATTCTTGATCGAGAATTGTGAATAATTTGTATTCATATACAATTGACATCAGTTTTCTTATTCACTGCTTTAGATTTCAAATTTTTTCATTTTCCTATTTTCCCTTTTTTCCATAATTTTTTCAGTTTATGAAATTCCGATAAATTTTAATGTTTGTTGACTTCATTAAATTGATAGTTGAATTGTGTAATCAAAAAAAAAGAATCAAATTTTTTTGGCAAACCAATGAGGTGAAGAGATTGATTTTGGCTGATGTGTTTATCAGTTTGTGGTTGAACAGTACGATAGTGCTTGTTCATTCTCTCGTACTCTACTTTCATATTCTTCCTCTTTTATTGTGAAATTGTTATTCAAATTGCAAAATATTGCATTCCTTTTAATGCTTTGATTTATATATTACTAAAGTATTTGGCAACTATCATTATGGTTCAGAAAAAGAAAACTCTATAATGATAGTTGCCAAATACTTTAGTAGGTAGAATTTTGAAATTTTTTGAAAATTCTGAATTTGAGCGCAGATATTTATGTTGCAAATTTTTTCTGTCATCTTCTTTAGAATAATTTAGGAATGTTTACTGGATGCCCTTTCAAAATACTGGAAAAGCCGAAATTTGTATATGATGGAAAATGGTTGAAAATGCGTGAAGTGCGATTTCGTAAATGTGACTCCTCACCAGAACAAGTATTATATTTCCTAAATTTTCTAGATGAGGAACTGTAATACGTTAACAGTCTTATTTTAGGATTGATTAAATAAATATTATGATCCAATCTAGTTAAAATAAAATCAAATCGACATACAGTTTACAGAATGCGTATTTTTGAATTAGAATATCGCAAATTATCAAAGGCAACAAAACATTGGTTCTTATTTTAGTCCTTTGTAATTGGCAGTTCTAACGATTGCTTGTTTTTATTGAAAGATATTGCGTATAATAACAATCTATTTTCAAAAGTCTGTGAAGAAAATTAAAATGGAAAGTAAAGAAAACTGAAAAAGAAAGAAAATAACTTAATTCTGCTTTGCACTGAATGCGATTGTTTGTGAGAATTTTTTTCATAATGGGCATCAAAATATTTCGTTTAATCCTTGTTTGGACAGGACTATTGCTATATTGGTAGGAAAATAAGTTGTCGGATTGAAGGAATATATTTATTTTCAAATAGAATTTCAGTTAATCTCACTTATCAGTAAAGTTATGAACTGAAGGTCTGGGAGTCAGTTCATCGACGAACAGTTCCACAGTCGAAACCAGATGCTGTCGTTGTATTAGCAACTTTGCACAGAGATGGCAAAAAGTATTTTATTCTTATTAAACAGTACCGAATACCTATGGCTGGCACGTGCCTGGAATTTCCAGCTGGTCAGTGCAATAATTTTTCATACTTCCTTTCGCTATAGTGACTTAAAAGCATAATGATAATAATCTTGTAAAAATATACCTTTCTTCGTTCCTAGAAAAATTCATTTTGAATTTGCATGATAAGTCATTTAAAAATTTTAAAAATGGTTTTTTTATTTTATAGATATCGTGAATATGGACAGCTTGCAAAATATGCGCCATGTTTCGATAAGATTTTTTAAAATGCTAATATTCATTTGATTTTTAGCAAAGGAATTATCTGTCAACAAATCTTAGAATCCTAAGTTTTGAAATTTTACAATTTTCATATATTTCCTATTATAAATTCTCATATATTTTTCGAACTCTATAGGCCTTTTTTAATTTCAAAAAATTTCAATTTCGGTTCAGGTTTGATCGAGGAAGGAGAAACTATTGAGGCTGCGGGTTTACGTGAATTAAAAGAAGAAACAGGTTATACCGCTACAAAGGTTTATATGATGAATTTTTGCTAATACTACGTCTTTATATTTTTTTATGTTTTAATTTTCTTCATATTTTTTTTAATTTTTTTTAGATCTTGTCATACACAAAAGGTAAACAAAGCTTGAGTCCTGATCTTGCGGATGAAAGCATTAGTATTATGATGGTCGAAGTTGATGGTGATGCACCGGAGAATAAAAATCTAAAACAGGATCTGGATGACGGTGAAATCATCGAGGTGCATTATTTTTTTTTCTTCTTAAATATACTATTTAAATAAAGTTTTTTCTGTCTAAATAGAACGAGGTACTGATCAAGTTTGGCATGTACTATTAAGATATTTAAATGTTTTTAGTTTCTTTCTGAAGAGCACATTTGCAATACAATGACATTCCGCCAGAAGATGTATTGAATGGCAAGGTCATTCACATCATCGTCTCTTAAAGCTGTTCAGGCTTTATATTTATTATTTAATTCATTTGGAAAATTTGAACTGATTTTTTTTCAGGTCGTGCTTGTTGAATGTGAAAAACTACTTTCTTATATTGAATTCATTTGTACCGAAGTTTTTGTGGACTCTATGGTCTATACATTTGCTTTGGGTATGAATTACGTGCAGCATTTTCGTTAAAATTCTATTTGTTTCTTAATCCATTTTGAGAGAGAGATCATGGTGATTATTTTTGTTAAGGGTGGACGATAATCTGTCCAGGAATTTTATTTTTTATTTGCTCCTGCCAACTATATAACCTATATGAATAAAAATGTAAATCTATATAAATGAAAATGTTAATGTTCATTGTTACTCCCCACATAAATTCTACAAGTTCTTCACCGATTGCTTTTGAAAAATGTTGCATTCGAAAAAACGCATGTTTTATATAGATATATCTACTTTTCTATTATCTCTCATACCTGTGGCAGATATGAGAGATAATAGAAAAGTAGATATATCTATATAAAGTAAGTGAGCAGACTGAATTTTTTGACCACGCTCCTTTTCTGCATTATCTATACCATCATGAGCGATTCAATTTATTGACCATGCCTTCATGAACGGATTAAATTTATTGACACGCCTATTTCTGCATTCACCGGGAGCCGGCAACGCTCAATAGTGACTAGTTTTTTTCTCAACATATAAATGTTGCAACATCTGCTAGTGATTGATGGATTTGTTCTTGGTAAGTGATATTTATTTTTACAAAAAATGGACTGGACTTTCTTTTGTTTCACTTTTTTATGACTTCCCTACTTCCTCAATTCTTGATTGTTAGTGATGTCGTGGAGGCACATAGTCTGGAGCAGAAAAGAAATATCGGCATTCAACCTTTTACTTGCAAGATTCTTATGTGGCGACATTTCCATGAAAATAAACAGACGCCCTATTACTTGATTAGTTAATGTGGATCGAATGCACTTTCTATATAATAAATAGTCTTTTCAATTATTAAATGTTGTCGATAATTTTGGCTTACAAAAGCAATAAAAATTGAAGTATCTCGTTTGTCATATAATATCTCAAATTAACACAAAATATATCGGTAAGATATTCCAAAGAATACGAAATATGGGGGATGGAATATAATTTATTGGTTTGATTTTCTGCACCAAAAATAATATATCAAGAAATAAAATAACGCCGAAAGTTTGGGAAAAGAATGATTGGTAAATTAGGAGATAAAAAGTCGTACTGTTTGGAGGAAGGAAATGATTTGAAAAGAGAAAGCAAGGTGTTTACGTGATAAGATAATGTCTGAGAGCTTTTTCACTTCACGTCCATGCCCTTATATGGTAATTAATGCATACTTAAGTGAATTTGCATAGTCATCATGTTACTGTTTGACAAAAGCTTCCATTTTTTCATTTGCACATTTTTATCGACAAGAAATTTTGATTTGAAAAAGACGAGAAGAGTTGTTATAATGCAAGAAGATCATGAAAGAGCATCGTAAACTGCTTATGATGTTAAAGCAATGAGATGTTCTTTTCAATAAAATGTGAATAGAATGAACACAAATGACATTATAACGAATGATTTGGGAAGGAAAATAACAAAATGTTTTTGAAATTTCTAAAATTTTATTTTGGCTGCGTTGAAGACCGTAAATTAATTTTTGTCGACTAAGAATGTGAATTCTGGAAGAAAATAAAGTGACTCCATCATTCCAATTATTTCAGAGGAAAGTTTCAAAGATTACGAAAAGCGTATTTGTTAATCATTTTTCTCAAAATGTGAATTTAGAAAAATAGAGTGAGAATTGCCAGTTGGCACAAAAATTCGTATGTGAGTAAGAAGTGTCAAAGGATTACATGTGTTGTGATATAATAGTGTACAAATTTTATCTTGCTGTTTTCCAGAATCGATAGTACATTTTTGGAATTAAATTTGTACACAGTTTAAAATTTAACCAATAAACTTCAATATTTAACACGAAAATTACACCGATTTGAATAAACTTGCTTACTCTAAAATGGCCTAGAAAAAAACTATAACAATAGTATGAAATTAATGAATAAATGAAATGAATAAATATTCCAAAATTGATGAGAACTTGTTAGAGTGATATGTCTTCTTCAAATGTTTTAGCTGCTTTCAAGTCATGAACATTTTCATTTGCAACGGTAACGATGAAGATGTCAGTAGCTGAAAAAAATAATAAGTCCTGAAATGCTCAAAAATGTGAACATTTTTTTTTGTAGTCATATACTTTTAAGTATTATTTGCATTATCATCTAATATTTATTTTGATTTTTGATTGTGGCTTTGAAATTAATGAAATATAAGATGGCAAAAGTTTAAGTTTTAAATACTATCACAATCTGAAGGAGATCACCAAGTCTGCTTATAATTTTATGAAGCGAAATTTGAACTTTGGCTTTAATTTGAATACATTTTTCGTTTTTTTTTTTTCTTTTTTTTTGAATAGATTTTGAACTTGAATACACTTAATAGGAAGCAATTTTGCTCTAAATAAGAGACAAGAGAAAATCGATTAAGAGGAAATAAGTTTTCCTAGAAGCAGTAATGATTATTTTTATTTCTGTCAATTATTGCATTATCAATTCCCGATCATTTATCTTTTATCGTTTCTGTTGGGATTTTATTATCGTTACTTCGTTTTTCTCAATATATTTCAGAATATAATAACTTTGAGATATTTCTGAGAAGAGTAAATATCAAATGGTTCATTCAAAAATATGCATAAAATGCTTCCATTTTGAATTTGTTAAGCATAATCTTGCTATCATAATATCAAAAGACGACTGAAGTAGTTTTTATTCTGTGCATGAAACTTTTGTGCTTTCGAAGATATTCCGCCGAAGATACCTGGGAATATAGTCCAAGAATGTTTTATGAAAATGTTATAAATGCTGAAATTTCTGCCCTTATTCGTATTTAAGTTGCAAATTGCAAAAATTGCAAGCAAAGAATTTGTCATTTAATCAGTATGAATTATATCGTTAACAGTAGTGCAGGTGGGACTTTGTTTTTCAATTTAATATAGAGTATTTAAATTTATTGTCTGAAGGTGGATACATGCCTCAGATAAAACGATTAAAATTGATCAAATGAATTCTGATATTGGAATTTTGTGTCGCAATTAAAATCAGGATACTCAAAAAATAATTCAAGCTTATTTTCTCTTTTTGCAGAAGTGTGACAATGATAATTAGTAAAGCTCAACATTACTTCAAATATAAGTTGAGTGCGAAAGTTGTAATTCACAAAAAATGGGTTATTTGTCTCTTAAATACTGAACAAAAATGATTGAAATCCGCGATGAAAAAGATGATAAAATGCAGTCAACCTGTCATATTTAACTAATACTAGCTGATCGAAGAAACTCCCAGTTATGTCAGCAACGCTTTTCGAGAATAATTTAAGTTAAAGTGCCCCAGAATTTTACCTTTTCAAATAAGAGCTGAGCAAGTTTGTGAAAAGATATTTTTATGAAATTCTTATTTTGAGCATCATCTACAACGAATATGAAATCAAACGTACTACTAGCTACCAGTTAATTCTTGCTGTTATTTTCTTTAAACCAATTAAGAATTCAAAATGCCACAGATCGAAAATTTCAGCAAACTTTCTCAAATATATACATGCATACAGATTAGATATATGACAATAAGTATTTGTTCTATATAAGCAAAAAAATTCGAAAGTTTATTACTATTTTTTGTTGACAAAAAGATTCTTCAAGAGAAAGATTGTTTTTTTTTTTTTTTTCTTGAAAAAAAGTATCATTTTAGAGCTATGAATGTAAAAATTTTATGATGCAAATGTTCAATTTTGAACGACAGATATGAAACTCACTCATTAATGGGAATAAAAATTTTATTCTAATTTAATCTACATCTCCATGGGAAATCTGCGTAATTTCGCTTAATTCAACCAGATATCCAAATGCATCATGTTATTTACTCAACGAAAAATAGATAATATATTGTGTTTTATTCGGTATCTTTGATCAGCCTTCAAAATCGATTGAGTAAAATGAACTTACCGGTAAAGCAGTTGGATTTGTTAGCGTTGCTGTGGCCTGCAAGTTATCATGGGCCGAAATAGCCTGATTTGCTACCAAATTGGCAAGTAAGGTTGGCGTTTTGCTGAAGAAAATGTTGTTGCATTCTTTTGATAAGTTACTCAGATCCTTCTTTACATCTTGATGTTCATCAACACAATCGTTCATTACAGTAACCTGTTTACTGGAGGAAGACATCTGATCCGTCAATCCGAAAATGACACCAAGTTGGGTGTTCTGCGCAAGCATTTGTGCGACGGAATATAACGAGGGTATAATGAGAAGTAAATTGCTGAGTCGTACCGAGATATCATCAGGTGACAAAATCTGTTTAAGATAGGTGAATAAAGCACGTAATACACCATCACGTGCCTCACGCAACTTCTCACGTGATGTGATAGTTAAGCCTGTTACATCCGGATGCAACAACACCAAAGCCTTCAGTGCCGACACTTCCGCCTTCTCAACATTTATACGACGAAGGGGAGTTAGAAGTTCATCCAAGATACGACTTACAACAGCAACGAGATCGGGATAATGAAATGGTGTAAGGGTTAGGACAGTGTCATTGGGAAGTACGATGTGGGTTGATGAGAGCGAACGTTGAACAGTATGGAGAAGCGAGAATGCTGGCGAGCAATGCTTCAGTAATAGAACCTGAAAAGTTGGAAATGTTGATTAGCAAGGAAATAAATAGCAGTGTTTGAATGTGAGAAAAGGCTTGAGAAATGAATGAACCTTGTCAGTAAATGGCAGCTCGGGAATCGGATGCAACAAGTTAGCCCAACCGATCATTAGCGATATACTTCTTTGTCGGGAATTATTCTCGTGCCCTTCGCCCCCAAGAATATTATTGATATTCTGATTCCCCTGAAGTCTACTTTCGATATCCATAATCATTTCTACAAGACGACGCGATGCTGCTGTCGTTGCTTCATCTTTACTGTAGCGTCGCTCAATACGCGCTGATGATAGCGCATCATCTGCAACTGATAATATATTTAAGTGATAATTTTCAAAGATTATAATCATCTCACGTCCTCCACACATATGAAGGATGATAATGGGATGATTCATAGCACTGAAGAACTATTTTGTACGAGAATTTCCGAGAACTGTTTGCAAGACGATACTTACCCGAATCACTGTTAATGTCGCCGCTCGTTGATGTTGGCTGTAGATGAGCTGGAAGGCTTCTTTTACGACTTCTCTTAGTACTACCGATACGGTCACGTTCATTCTGGATCGCTAGAATAAGTCTTTTCCTCTCAATTGAACTTTTTTTAAATCTTTATTGCAGTAAAAAAATGAAATCATTCGTAGAATAATAGATGAACGTCTATTTTCCCTTCATTATATTTTTATTATCGATTGGTTCAAAGTTCAGTTAGTTTTGAAATGGATGAAGGATTGTTAAAAATATAATGACACTAAAGTATTTTATTTAACACGTTTGAAATGATTTCAAAAAAGACACAAAAAGAGAATTCTAATTTTTGATGTTACAAAACATCTATTTTGGGTAAATCACAATGAAACAAGCAGCAATGAATGACAAATCTTTCTTTTTAATTCATTGAATGAACGCTTTGAATTTAATAATATAATACGGAAGTGATGAGAACGAGTCTTTTGAAAAAGTATAAAGCATTTTTTTACATTTGATAGTGGGAATTAGTCAAAATGTACTGTAAGACCTTTAGAATTAAATTTCAACTTCTGATAATTTGTAAACAAATAAACGAGATTTTGAGGCAAACAAATAGATGAAATCTGCAAAGGAAGCAGTCGGAGAGATATCTCAGATAAAAGATTACACTGAAATAAATTTATCAATTTTTTAAAATTTTGTTACTTAAAAAGCGGAAAATGTTATGCATCTTTTTTTTTTTTTTTTTTTTTGCATGAACTGATAAAAGTGTGCTTTACCTTCTGGTTTCATGCCGTCTGCTAGACATTTCTGGAAACGACAGTATCTGCATGCATTTCGATGATCTTTATCAATGTTACATTGCTTGCTAAATCGACATGTGTACTGCAGATTTTGCCAAACACTACAACGAAATGGAACTTGAAATGCATTACATGATATAATAGAAGCTATCTTACGAAGAATATTACTCATTTGAAATAAGAATGGATAGCTTTTAATTTCAAAGAATCCGCTTAAAAAAATGAAGTGGAAATTGTGAAAAAAAGGTTTCAATTGGTTTAAACCAACCGAAATCGTTTATTTTGAAACATCACCAATTATCTAGAAGTTTCTGTGACGTTTACTGCGTTCCTCTTGATGTTATTATTGTAGTATCTATCAATCTAGGGACTTTTGTATTCGAATTACTTCTACAATGCGAAGAATTCAACAATTTTGCTTCGAAGAAAACTTTTTTTTATTCTGAGGATTTCCCAAACATGGATTCCTCTAATAAATCATTAAAGAGCCAATTTTGTTTCTTCACAATTGAGACTTATTTGAGAGGCTTTGTATATTCTCCTTCGCAAGATTTTGCAAATTGAAGTGGTGAACTGACGTAAATATCAAGAAAGAACATTTCATATTATATATATGATTCTCTTACGAATGATTCTCAATAAATGAATTAAGCTAGACTTAAGCTGAACGCTTCGAAAACATAGATATCACTGCGCAGTACAAGAAGAGATAAAATGGCAGTGACATTTGTTTGATTATGAGTGATAAACTTGATTAGATCAACTTAGCCGAATTATGTAGAATCCCTGACAACAGAATACCTTCTGCGGAAGAATCCTTTACATCCGTTGCAAGCCACGGCACCATAATGTTTCCCGATGGCTTTATCGCCACATACGACACAAAAATCAGTCGCGTCGCTGATAGCGGTCGATGTAGCGTCATTTTGACTTGTTGATGTATCCATGATGAATCGATTTATTAAAGACAACTTCAAGACTCTGAATACAACAGGATAAAAACCTTCAATGCGAAACTGATCGAAATCTTTTCTAACAGCTGAAATGAATGGAAATGTTGAAAAGAATTAACTTTGAAAGTAAATCGTAAGAATACGTGAAATATTTATAAATTTGTCATAGATGATTAAGGAGACGACATTCTACTGATTATCATATAAGATGCAAGTAATAACTATAAAGAATTATGCTTATTATACATGCAAAAATGCTTTCGTTTTTCTCAAAAAATTTTGAAATTTTGGTTGAAATTAAATTTTTAATGCACTGTTAGCTAATTATGGGAACAGAATATGTTGAATGCAATTTTTCTTCTAAGTGAAATAAGAATCTAGGTTTGACGTACGTTTGAACTCGCTTTTTTTACGTAAATACACATACATTTATGCAAAATCACAAAGGAGAAATAGTGAGAGACACATTGCTTAAATCATATTTTGCCTATTTCAGGGCAATGCGAAAAAATGGAAAAAGCAAAAGCTCACATTACGAATAATATGTACACACAATTGAAAGGATGTTGTTTTGTTGTCCTTTATATTATTCTGTTCCTGCCAATTTTTCCTAAAATACGGTATCAACAATAAGTGGAAGTTTAATTTTGATGTAACTAATTTGGTGCAAGTCATATTTTGCTTTCAGATATTTTTCTCAAACTGATCAATAATGTCATACTTTGGTATTATGTTTTGATTTTGTAAACCTATTTTTTCCACTTTTTTAAAAATATTAAATCTAAATCAAAGAGCTGCAACAAATAATTTTAGCTTCTGTTCTTGGCGACTTGATATTACGTTCAGTAGATCACAAAAATCGGTAAATTATGGAAAAATTAGATTTGGAAGAAGGAATAATTTTTTAGGAGAGTAATAAAATGGTTTTTTTTCAATTCCTAAAAACACTTCTCGAATTTATGGAAGAAGAAAAAGTTTTTAGGTAATTTGATATTGAACACTATCATATCATTGGATAACTAGGAACTTCGATGGAAAACTTTAAAAAGTTCTAGCTTGTTGGATTGCTTTTTGAAATGATCGGATTATGTTTTTTCCTTCCTTATATGTATTGATGATTTTCTATTTTCTTGGATTCTAACACACTAAAATTACTTACTGAACTAGGATGAATATAGCTAGCTTTTAGCAAATTAGCATTAATTATACATGTCTTGTGTTTAAAGAATACATCGATGAAATATGAAAAGAAATGAGAAGTTTATGATTAATTGAACTTTTGAGACTTAACAGCTATGAGTTAATATAAATGATGAGTGATAAGAAAGAAACAAATACATAAATCAGTGTAGATGAAAAATGGGCAAGAAAAAAGCGAATAAATAAGATTGTAATTTATAAGTGCTTGTTTACAAGTTAGAAATGAGAAATTCGAATTTTTTGGAAGAGGAATGATGAAGAAGTGATTCGAAGACTTGACTGTTCCTCGACTGATGGAAATTATAAATGCAGTGCAGGTGCCAGGTATATGTTATTTGTGACTGTATAGTGCAACCAATGACTCAACAACATTCTCCAAAGAATTCGTTCATTCTTTCTTTTTTTTAGGATAACAGTTAAGATTGGTGCTGAAATTGTGAGTTTTGTAAGATCAAAAATTCATCGCAACTATTGCTTTTGAAGAGATGATTAAATCAACATTAAAGTGATCATCATTGATGTTGTCGAGAATTTTAACGAGCAAATTCTGGAGAGTTGTTCCACATGCATGCAACACTGATTCACAGCAGTGACGTATTTTTGCAGGAGATTCGGGAAATTCGATTGACACCGATTCATCCATCGTGCTGACAATTACTGAATCCCGATGGAACACAAAAGCATTCAACGAAATGTTTCTCGCTACAAAGATCAATAGTTCTGGTTGATTGTCACATTTTTTCTTTTTTTGATTTTCTACTATCGTACTTTTTCAATAGGTTGATCGCACTAAATGTGAATCATTTTGATACAATCACTCGCAAGATATTTCAGTAGATAATCAAAGATCACTGTTTTCAATTTGATTCAAAAGGAACGACTAATAAAAGATAAAAGAAGTCAAATAAAACGCAACAAAAACAGAAAATTCCATTCCATATCATTCAAAGAGATGAATAATCACAATTATGGACAGTTGTCTCAGTCAGTTCTTATCAGTAAATGGTCATTCAATCATTTGAGCATCAGTACCTCGTTATTATGAAGTTCAAATACCTGATGTTCGTTATCACTAGCTATTCAGAGGAATATTTCAGTAACATACTGAATTGTGATTGGATCCATTTTACAAACACTACTATCGATGTGTTTTTATTAAATATCAAGTTGTGCTTTGCAAATATACAACTAACTGATTGTGATTAGAATGGTGGTCCTTCTTTTTTCTTTTTTTCTTTTTTTTTTTTTGAATATAAAGATGGTTTAGTGATTGAATTTATGAATCTGAAAGACTTTTAAAGGACAAAATATGATAAGTTGAAAGGTATCTACAATTTCTGTCTTATTTATCGGAAAAAAATTTATTTATGTAAGGCTGCTTCTTTTTAACTCCCCTAGCAATACTCAAAAAAGTTACACTTTACTAGAAAAAAATGGTCCATTTATGACTAAAGAGAAGTGCAGATTGTCACCAACTTATGAATATCGTCCAACGAATTATTTCATTCTTTTGTGATCAATCTTCCGACACTGATAAATGCACAAGAAAAATTGCCCCAGAAGCATATTTGTGATAGTAAATCGGCAGACATAATGTTACTAAAATGAAAGATGAAATTAAGTGCCAAATTGTCGATTGGTTTGACATTTAGGGGACTTTTGAATGGTCAACAATCTTCAAAATGCTGTTTACACGGTCAAACGATCATTCGAAAGCGCAAGAATGAAATAAAAGAAAAAAAGAGGAAGAATAACAACATTTCGTCTCATTTTTTGCTCTCTTAAACTTCTAATCATATATTTGATTTATTTAACTTTAAACAAATTCCACTGCTCTGTCACCTCTTCTCTCACTTGTCATTGCTCTATCAGGACTGGAAATTGTTTTGCACTTAACAGATCAAAAACTGGGATAATTCAATTCACATTTTTTTTTTTTTACACAGTCTCTTTTCATCTCCTGAGTTCAGCCCATATTTCGAAAATTACATCAGATAAAATGAAGTAATTTTATTGTTCTATCAATGATAACTTGGGAAAAACAATATTAGAAAAAATAAAAGAAGAAGAGAGTGAAGATTTAGTTCGAAATGAATTCTAATTTATGAAGGAAAAGGATCGATAATCGAGAATGATCCTAATGAATATGGATCGAATGGGCTCTGATCATGATTTAATATGTAAGATAGTCGAGAATGACCCTAATGAATTTGGATTTAATATTTATGTTCAGTAATATCAGTTATATGATGAGCTTGATAATAATAATCGTTATTGCACTGGTTACGGATAATGATGTTCTTGGGATTGAAACAGAAGTTTTTTACAAATAATGATATTCCCAGGATTAAAATAGAATTCCTTTTCTTCGAGAGGAATTTTTCTTGCTAGAAGACACGGAAAGACATTCCGTAGCTTTGCTTTTCCTGAAAAAATGAATAAAATCAATATAAGATGAAACTTTCCTGGCATTCCATCATCAGTTCTAAACTGCAAGATGCAAAAATAAAAAATGATGACAGTCATGTCTAAAAGTTTTCGACATCTTGTGACTTACAAAAAAACTTCTAAGCTTCCTGCACGATTTCCTATGATTTCCAGTCTAGCAGCAATACTTGTCTCCGGATGTTGAAATTTCTAATGGCTTTGAGGAATGTCGTAGTGATAGGGAAGAAGCATCTCTTCTCGATGGAATACATTACGTTGTGGGAGGTAACGCTAACATTGCTTGCTTTCTTTCAAACTTTGAAAAAATGCTGCAAGTTGATGAAAGAGCTAACAAAATGCTAAATTAAGCTAACATAGGAGTTCGATTACATGGTGAGATCAAAAAATGTGTGCAAAATGTGCATTTAATAATAAAAAAGATCCGATGCTGCTGCTGTTTGTGTGACATTTATGCTCAATAATGTTTTCTTTTTTTTTCTTCACAAATGTCAGTTGTGCTGATTAATATCATTTCACACCAAATTTTGATGGAATTTTTCCAAATTTGAAAAAATCCCCCCAAATCTTTGCTGAAGCATTAATTTTCTGGATTAGTTACGATATTTATATATATATATATATATATACATAGTTGCAATGAGTTGCAGATGAGGAAGAAAATGAAAAATGAAAGCAATAATTTCTTTCGCGTTTTTTGCAAAAAATATTCGTCCAGAAAAATGGCAGTAGCAATCCAATCGGTTAGGTGGAAGGATGGATGAATGGCTTAGCACCACCGGACGAACGAATAAATATTTAGCGTTTTTTTTTTTTTTTTTGAAATGCAATTTCACAAAGTACACATCATTGAATGCGTACACACATACACATATCCACCCAGAGACGACCTTTTAACATTCATTATGAATAACTGCAAGTGCAGATGTGAGTTGTGAAAATTGGTTGAAATACTAAAATCATCGATTCCAGCAGGGAAACAGAAGGACGAGGCATCTGTCACGTCGAATAATATCGCGGACAGCAGCCATATATGGAAACTGCAACGAAACTCTGTGAAAATGATATCATCGAGAATGTGCTTGTAGCAATTGTGCTACGAATCTTAAGACTTGCTGACGTTTGTTGCAAATATCTTCTGATATCAATCTATTCATGACTTAATCAGAGATTCTTATCATTACTTTTATCAGAAAAAAGTTTTTTCCTCTTTCTCTACTTACATTATGCATCACTGGGTACTAACCACATTTCTCACTTCCCTTAGCTATTTTTCTCTTATACAAAAAGTTTCTTGATTATATGCTTTTAGATGCATAACATTCAATAGTGACACTCCTTAGCGGCATTAACTCAAGAATAATGGATTGCATACTGCAGGAAGTTCACTTCTCTTGAATCTTGATGTTTCATCTTTCATCAACAGATTCGATGCTGATGACTTAAAAGTTTTCTCTATACAACTTAGTCGACCAGTTTATGAGTACGTTTCTTCTATTCATATAAGCGCTCTTACAGAAGAAAATTTGTGATTCAACGTGAATCAGGAAGGACTCTGTTATTTCCTATGCTTCTAATTTACTATTAGAGATAGTCTGCGACAGGTTTTTATTAGTAGTGAGACAGCAAAATGTAAGAATGATTAATTTTTAAATGCGATGGGAAGAAGAATTATCATAATTATGTTACATTTATCCATTCTAAAAATATATTGTGCCCGATTCTCTAACTCAATTATCGTCGTAAAATTTCAAAGTACAATAAGCTTCTTTATAAATGAGATCAATGATATTCTATCAGAGATGAGATAAAGTTTCAAAACAGATATTGTATAGTTCTTTTTGGCCAGCAATCACTCATATTAATCATATTAAATCAAAAACGACCAATTCTGTTGATCCAAATTTTCTGATGTAGTCTGATAGGAGTAATCGTCATAACAAGAACTTATCAATTACGTACTATCTTTGGACTCATTCTATGACCTTTTTCTGTGGCTATAGTTGCTTAATTTGTTCTCAAAATAGTTCTTTGTAATGCCATTTCACAAAAAAATGGTGCCATAGAATAACAATGCCAAGTGTTTTCTAAACAAGTTTGCCATTCAATACATGCTGATAAGAGATGGCAATATTGACATCTATCTTTTTTCTACTTGTGATGGATTACGTTTTCTATTCAATTATCGTAATGATATGCTTGACATTTTCGAGCAAGAAATGTGGAATGAAATTGTGGAATGTGGAAATGTGGAATGAAGTTGGAGAAAGTTTGAAAAAGTTGAAAAACAAAAAGTTGGAAATGTGCACATCGAAAAATCATCATCACGCGACTTAAACTCATAACTGCCTACTTCACTGATTGAATGGATAACCGTTGATCTTTAGCAAAAAATCGAGATCAATTGCATTCATTTTTATGTGAATATCATAGTTTTTAGCAGAAATTTCTTAGACTGCATTTCTCTCTCTATCTCTCCAATGTTTTGCTCATTTATTTGCGACGAAAAACAACTTTGCTGAATGAAATTTCAGCCTTTATTTCTTTGACTTCCTTTAACATTCTCAGTAATCTCCGATGCATTTGATTGTTCGTCAAATAAAAGTGAAAATATTTGGCAGTAAATGAAAACTTGGAAATAAATCAAAAAAAAAGTATAGATAGATATGATAAGTTGCTTGGCATAATTTAGAACAACAAACACCACCGATCGTCATCCAGAATGATAGGTAACTTGACACTAAGAAGCTTCGGATTATTTCCCATTTCCTTTCATTTTGAAATATAAATACAAACTTCAATTCAATCTACACAGTATATCATGTTGTTACAGTAATCCAATAATAATTTATCCAAAACATATAAAGGGATATTACAGTAAAGCTTTCATCTTCTCTAATATTTCCTTCCAAAATGTCATCCCTGTTTTAGATTTCAATAAAATCTTTTGTTTTTCTTTAGTCAGAATTTGTTCATTTGCATTTTCTCATATTTTTTTTATATTTCATATGATTTGCTATCTTTGTCTCGTTGCAAAATAATTCAAAACATTTGAATTTATAAAAACTTTAGCTGCTGAAGATCGAGTGATCGAAAAACTGTTCCTATCACACTCAGTTCATCCAGTCATTTTAAAAAAAAGTCCACATTATATATTTCGCTGCATAAAAATAAAAAATTCTGAAAAATTCAATAGCTACAAGTTTACGAATAAAGAGTGTGAAAGAGCAGTATTGAATAAAGTATAACACAAAATAAAAATGAAAAATATTGATCCTTATTATTGGATTACTGTAACGACTTGATATACTGTGTGGGTTAAACTGAATTGTGGCAGTTACAAACTAATTTAAGTCTAAAAATCAATCGATGAAGTTGTATTTAGTAGTCAAAAGTTCCTGAAGATTGCCGTAGTTACAAAACTAATTTAAGATCTAAAAATCAATCGATGAAGTTATTTTTAAGTAGCACATACTAATTGATGTTATTCAGAATCAATTCACTCGCATTAATGAGTCAATGAAAACTTCATCTGCATAAAGTATTTGGAAAAATGATTACTGATCGTTGAACAAAAAAAATATTTTGTATAACAAAATTTTTTCTCGCTTTGCGACAAATACAATAATAAACAAACGGAATGATGACGATTTGCAAAGTGAAAACAATCCGGATATTTCATCAAATATACCGACCAAAGTGAACAAATTTTTAGGCAAATGTTTGATTAGCTTAAAATATTAGTGTCATCTCATAAAAGATAGCAAGTTTGTACTTATTTGTAAGAGCAAAATGTTGGAGTCAATATGATTCGTTCCAATCATGATTACGATATGATAATGATTAGCGCGGTTAAAGCTATGAATACAAACGTGAATAATTCGGAATAATAAACAATTTGATGTGAAAGTTGACGACAATACTCTTCTAGTGGGCAATAATAAATATCATCAAAAAAAAGAGAAAGTGGTAAACAACTGGCTGGAAAACATCAACAAGAATAATAAACAAGATGAATAGACAACCTGCAGATTCGATGATTGAAGAAGGAATGCGGGGGATTCGTAATAAAATGCAGATCGCAAGCAGAATTAGCTGCGAGTACATTTTGCAGTCAATCGACGATATCACAGATGAAGGAATGAACTTTTTGTTGATGTGTAGGGCGTTGTTGTTATTGCTGAGAGAACAAAAAACAACAGTGATTTTTGGTTTTCTAAAATGAGTGCAGAAGACGATCAAGCAATCCCCCGTATGTCCCTGTCCTCCCTCCCCCCGCCCCTCCCGGCTCTGATTCAATTTAATTCAATTCAATTTCTAGTTCAAAAGCGGCAGACATTTTGAAGAGACATGAGAGAGGGAAGAAGAAAGAATAACAGATCAAAGCACAAAGTCCGGCACAGAGCAACACGAACTTTCATTTATCATTTCCCTTCGTTCCGGACATTGCCTTTTTGAAAAAGAGAAAAAAAGCGAACATTTTCTAAGATACCCTAGTATTATTCCAGCTGAATATATTTGAAGTGAATTGAAGTTGGAAACCAATAAAATGTCCGGAACGTGAAAAATAAGCACAATACATTTCAGTTGATATTCAGCCAAGAAATCAGTCTACGGTCATTTATGATAAATAAGATCAATCATGATAAATACTTTTATCACTCATTAGTCATAATTATTTTTGCTTTGTTGTATTCCCATTGGAAATTCACGTTTTTTTTCTTTTTTTTACAATATATGAAAAAAATAATAACCCAAGCAGCATCTGAAGTGATTCAATGTAAACAATTCGATTCTGAATAGCATATCAAATTTCATCTGAATTATTTGATAAAGCAAAATGAAATATCGGCACATAAATTATACTGACGAGAAGTAACCAATTTGAGATTGTTTACGAATATTCTGAACTCTTTACGAATATCCTGAACATTATGTGGAAAGTACCGCGATTAATAAGGAAGAACACTTAACGGGAAACACATTAATCGAATGAATTCGAAAAAGATTATTGGAAGAACTTTCCTGGAAAAGATATTTTATGGCGTTTGTCGGGAATTAAATCTCGAATTTATGACAGCAATCAAAATATTTCACTTCTATTAAAGATTGTTTTTACATTGTATGCGCAATTCTTTCATTAGGAATCTCTGTTTTCGATCTGTCACATCAGGAATGTTTGTGATATCAAATGATTCTTCTTTCTTTCTCTCTTTTTTTTTTTTTTTTTTTTCAACAACCAGACACTAAAATTTGCTTTATTTTTCATCAGAGACCGAAAAATTATTCATCTTTGATCGGTTCTTTAATAAGTAACGGAAATAAATGCATTCAATTCAAATTTTCTCGTAAGAGAAAACAAAAAGTGCAGCAAATTTGCTATTTCAAAAATCCTATTTTTGGAATGCCTCCAAGAAAAAACAGTTTAATCAATTAAAAGATAAACGTTAGTATTTATAATGACTTTCAAGATTTCTATATTTGAAAGTTCACAGAAGTTTATTGCTACGAAATCGTCTCTCTTTCCCATCACATCCTAAAAGTTTTAAATTTGAAATCGTTTTTAACTATACTTGGGATATAACTCGGACTAAAATATGTCTCATCTTTTCTGTGTGACAATTTCATAAAAAATTGTGGAAAAATATGTTTCGAAAAATTATAATTTTGGAATATATTTATTTCCGTCAGTTTGAAAGATGAAAAACTAATTTTTTTTTTTTGTTCAAAATTATGCAATTTATCGGAAATGATGTTATTTTTGAAGAACATTGACATATTAAGCATTCAAATTACCTCTTCATTCCTTAAGTTCTATCAAATTTTTAAAATTTAAAAAATAAGTGGATGGATGAGTGAATGAAATGAATAAAAGAGAAAGTAATAGAATATGTGGGAAACTAGCAAGATAAGATTTTTTATAGCATGATGAGAGGGAATGAGTGGAAGCAAAAGAGTTTGAAAGAAATTTAGCAGTATTAAGAAACTGCAATCGATTTCAGTTTAAGCGGCTTACCTGAAGATATTGTCCGGAATGCGATAATGTCAACCGGATGTTTGCACGAATGTTTTGTGCATTGATTTTGCTGATGATGGCATTTTTTGCTTCTTTACGAGGCCAAAGATGCCGCTTCTCTTCGATTTGAATTACCCTTCACTTCAAATACCGACGATCTGATTTTGAAGAAGAGTGGGAAAGTGTCAAGGCTGCTTTCTGGTTATAGAAGCTATTCCGAAATAATTTGCAACTCGAAATCTGAATTTCTATAATCACTCCCAGCTGTCAGCAAAACTAACTGGAGAAATAAATGAAGTGCTGATCTGTTTTTCTCGCCTATTTAAAATAAATTTCTCAATTTTTATTTTTCTTCTTCTTTTCCGCTTCAAAGTTATGTTGAATTGTTAAAAAGAATGGTTCAATTAATGGATGAGAAACGAAAGAAATCAGTTCCTAAAGATCTTTCAGACTTTCAAACTTACACTTTCATTTCCCTAGTTACATAAGTTAAAAGCTAATATATATATTATTTCGTATACTTGCAGACAAAAGAATGAGAGAATGAGAAGAAGAATCTCTCGGATTGACAACAATTTCAAAAATGAAGAATTTTTTATTACATTAGGAGTTGATCATATCTTTACAAAAGATATTTTATTAGTTTTGGACTGGTTGAACAGAATGAAAAGTATGAGTAAAAAATGATAAGTTGAATGAGAAAGAATAGATCAACATTAAAGGATAGCTAAGTTTAGGAAACCAAATCTTCAACTTTTCCTACTTCAATTTGATAAAATAGTTGAACTCGATCGACCTGACTATCAGCTAATTTAATTTAAATTTTTTAAACGCAATATTTTTAGGCAAATGTTTGAAATTCGATGTATTTGATCTATCAGGGAAAAAAGTGATACAAATTGAAATGTTTTAATAAGGAAGTTTGAAAATTATTGCGCTAACAAAAAAACAAAACTGTGAAAAAATAAATATTTGAAAATCAAAAGAAATGCGCTAAAATTTATAATTTTTTAAACGACAAGATAGATCCTAAATTCATTGCAGCGAAAGCAAAATCTGAATAACATCAAGCAAGTTAACAAATGCGACTATCACATATACTCACATGAAATTCGTTTAAACTATGTATCGATGCAGAATGATTTATTGATTGACGGAAGAGTGCTTCTTCCTGTATAGTAAAGTATTGTATTGAACAATTATTTCAGAAAATCCAAGCAAACTAATCATATATCGATGCATGATGATTACACAATCATTGTTTCAAGCAGTGTTTTTGAAATTCGAGAACAAACATCCCCTGTTTCGATGAGAGTTGTTTTTATCATACAACAGTCGAGCGTATTTTCACAGTTCTTTGAAATATAAATTTTGATGCTTTTAGTTGTGATAAACACAATCATTATCATAACCTTTGCGATCTTCTTCTTCATATTCATTATAAATAATGCCTTTCAATATATAAAAGTTCGATGTGTTAAATTTAGAACCGAGATTCTTATGAGCAGAAAGGAAGACAACTGCTCATTCTGGAGATTACGGTTGGGATCAGTACTTAATGAAAATACGATATTTAAACCATTGTATAAATCCTGGAATAAAATTTCCGAATAAACTATAAAATATTTTTTTCAGGAAAAATTTTCTCATAACTTTCGTCAGGAGTTAATCACATAATCATAACATCTGATAAGGCTAGATCGCATGATGCGTTTTTGTTTTCGGCTACTTTTCATCGACACCGTCCTGAACTAATTATTATTCACTTTTATGGGAATTACTTGATGTATGATTTTCTCCTCACTAACTAAATATGAGTGCAATGAATAAGTGAAAAAAGTATGGAAAATTTAATCATATGGCGTATCGAGTTCTGGATTAGATGATTTCTAGAAGAATTCTTCGATGAGAAACCAGCACTCAACTTACTTCAACTCTCATCTATTTAAGAGTGAAAAGAAATATTTTGCAATAGTGATACTAGATGAAATGGAATGAAAAATCTTCTGTGATCGTTTACATACACACATATATATACGAATCTCTTGGTTGACGAAACAGTGCTTCTCCGTTTATGTTGCAAGAATATCCAAGCAAATTGATCATTGAATGATTCTTCATGTTTCAATAACAATGAAGTAAACTGAAGAATACATTCATTGTTTCTTGTGCATCACAACATTTCTCATAGGCACAGTCATTTTTCTATTCTGTAACAATTAAATGTAAACAGAGATAGTTTTTGGAGCACTTTCGATTTCTGTTTAGTTTTTGAAGAACTTTCTTCTTCCTTTACTCATTTATCTATTCAACTCGATTTTTATTGCCAAGAATATGTTTTTTTCTTTCTTGCAGCATGCAAAAATAACATCATTCTTTTGACTCACAATAGGGAAAAGAAAAACTTACATTCTTGTTTGACGAAATTAAAACTGATATTTGGACAGAGATTTTAGATGTGAAATGCTCGCGAAAGTGTTTCCATCATGTTTTCGATTTTTTTCCTTTATGGAAGACTCAAATGTAAGTTCAAAAATCAACATTGAACTGCAAAATATTATCATTTATCTTGACAAAAAGAAGAAAAAAGTTTTTCAATGTGTTGATATGTTGTTTTTCCACGAACATTAATCAGTAACCTGTCTGGATCAATATGTTTTGCAAAATGCAACGTATGATAGCTTTTTCGAAAGCCATACAATGTTTTCTATTATATGAGAAAACTTATGCAGACTAGTTGTGTCAATCACGGATAATACGCTTCTCATTACCAATTTTTTTCAATCAATCATTTGTCGGAATTATCACTAGCATAAGATATTTACTTTTTTCTTTGTATTTTTAACAAAAAGAAGAAAATTCGCTTTTGCTACCATTTTGCCTTTCCACTCGAATTACATTCTCCTCTACTCGAGACTTCTGAATCCACTTGATATCAACGAGTTTTAAAGGTTTTGCTAATCTATTGTTTTTATGCTTCTGATAATAAAAATGAGATCGCATACACATAGACTTATGCGCCATCATAAATGCTATCTAATTTTAAATTTTTAAAAATTTCATTTTTTTAATTGTACAAATAATGTTACTTTTCGTCAATTCTTTTAACTATAAAAACAGATTCACATGAAAATTAAGCTTAAGTTAAGGGGAAATGATGATGAAAACTGGATGAAAATGCAAGCAAAATTGGTTGTCCGATTTCAA
Organism: Onchocerca lupi; assembly: GCA_028564675.1. Taxonomy (NCBI): domain Eukaryota; kingdom Metazoa; phylum Nematoda; class Chromadorea; order Rhabditida; family Onchocercidae; genus Onchocerca; species Onchocerca lupi. Next base: position 40,043 of record JAOVVO010000165.1, on the reverse strand, counting down.
TGCATCAGAGAAGCTTTGAGAAAAGATAAAAGTTTTGCAGTTCTATTTTAATTATATTTGTTTATTCATAGTATTCGCCTGGAAATAAGAAATGAATCAAATCTCTTCGTCTTTTTCCATTTCAATTTCTCACTAATTCCGTTTCTTTGGCCAAAGTTAATGCAACATTAAATGTGCACTTTGGCTTAGAATAACTACTCATGCCTTCGGAATTTGATGGTCGAGATTGATTTTTTTTGAAAAACTAATGCTTGATAGTGTTCAGATTTAAATTGTGCATCACTGAATGAGCGTCACCAAGTGAAACATTCTATTAAACAAGCAGACTGTATAATCCCGTTGAAGAAGTAAATTCAAATTATCTAAAAAAAAGTCTTCCAAGGAATAGAAGTGATAAGGAATCAGTCATGGATAGAATAAGCAAAATTTCAAATATATTTCTTGAAGAACCATTTTGGATGAATAATTGGAAAACTGGCCATTGACTATTGATTCCAATTCTATTGTTGCAAAAAAAGTTAATATATCAAATAAACTGGGACTTCAGACTTGGCTTTTTTATATAAAATGTGATTGATAGGGAAGAATAAAAAACGGAGTTGAAAAGTTAGACAGGATGGAATGTTTTACTATTCACGAATTTTTTATTTTAATTTTCAAGTGAAATTAGGGAAAAAATATTGAATAAAACGAACGAATGGTAAACAGAAATGCGGGAAAAAAATAATCCTACTTCATCATAAGAGAATTAACATCATTCGAACAAAATAATTTGTATTTTGAGATTAGTAAAAAAATATAATAATGCATGAATTAAATTTCGTTTCAAAGAGATTAATCAATAAATTCATAATATTTCAATATTTTTACACGACAGATCAAAATTGTTTTAATATGTCTCACTAATTTGGCATAATCTTTTTGTCACTCTTGTCGATATGAGCATTTGACAAAGAAAGAAAAAGAAGATGCTTGAAATGGAAAAGTGATGATAACTTCGCAAAACAATATTTCATCTATCAAAACTGATTTCTGTACTAATTAGGTTGGAAAGTTATTTCGAGCAAAGAATATATTTATCGATGCAATTGCTTTGTGGCGGCGATTCACTTCTTCTGATTCATCCGTGGAAATTTTTCAAAACGAAGAAGTGAACGAAATGACATGCGAAAGATAATTGAATAAACAGCAAAGATTGGCCATTGCTGCAAATTGCACTTTTCATTTTTAAAAAAAAAGTCCCTTCCCTGTAAAGTTTTAATATTTTAAAGAGCCATTTATTTTTAAATAACTCTTGCTCATACATGTTATTTAAGGGCAAAGAATCTTGCGAACATTCTTTGTGTTTTTCTTCATTGCTTTGAAATTATCCCATCAATTCTCATCTTTGTTTTGTTGATAGACTTGGTTGAAATATGACATTAAATTTCACCGACATGCGAGTGATCCAGAGCTGTCAATGCCTCAAATATGAAAATGTTTAATCTGTCGGCGATGACATTGAAATTCATCAATTTGAAACTGTGATTCTCAGAAACAGATATCTTCCTACTACATTATTCACAGTGCATGAAATCATAAAATGACATTTTCGGAAGGATGAACACACAAGCGATCGAGTATCTCACATGTTATGCAGAATATTCTTCTTTTTTCACTGCAAAACAGTAAAAAAAAAGTTGAATTCACTGGAAGATAGCAAATTGAATATATATATTTCCATTGCTCTGATTCTTGAAGCTCTTTTTATTCTTCGCAATCATTATCTCAATCTTTGGAAGTTTGAATATCTCATCTCGATGTATGTTCGATTTTGAAATGCAAAGCACAAAACTGTGAGTAATAATATCACTGTGAACGCTTTCACAGTACTTCGATATTATAATCACTTAATGCTAAAATTAAAATGGAAATTCTTGTAATTTCTTCGAAAACAAAAATTTGGCAATGTCATCTTCACAGAAAGGACTAATTCATCTTCAGTGTATTCACATTCATCGTTTCTCAAGCATAATCTATTCCCGTTCTTGTCTTATCAACAGATAATATAAGCAAGAAGGAAAGATGAATTCATGATAAAAAGAGCATGATGGCTTTTCTCACAACTAAACATAATATTTCAGAATAAATATTCGATCAGATAGACTCAGCAAAAATTGATGTTTAAAATCTCTTCAGTTTTGTCTCTTCTATTGTCACTAAAGCGGATGATTTGTTCAGCTTTTCAATGACATTTCCCACTAAAAAGTAATGAATAAATTTATTAATATTGAGCAATCAATGAGTATTTCTATTCTGTGATTGAAATTGAAAATTTGGAAAACTTTACCCAAGTTTTCCAAAAATAACAACGCTTTGACTGAATCAATCAGTAATTTAAGCCAAAGATCAAAGATTTAAAGATTTACATTCTTTAAGACGCACAAATGTCTACATTTTGCAGTAACCATTTCCGAAATAATTAAAAATTCAGTTTGAATTGCTTTTCTGTTGATCTTCAAAAAGGAAATTTTAGCTTAATGATTTTTTCTATCTTTTTAATAGTTATAGCAATGGCTAAGTTGCAAGTTGTATTTATTTAAAAAAAGCCTGCAAAAAGAGGTGTCAAAATATTTGGGTTATTTCAATTAATTTCTCTGCCTGTCCTTTTAGCAACTTGTTAGAATATTAAAAATCTTTTTGATGTTCTTGAAAAAAACTCTCATTTTGTTGCTGAAAATCAATGTTTTGAATGATTAATTTTTTCAGTGCTTTTTCTAGAAGAAAATTAATAATTAGAAACTTAAAAGCTATCGAGCGCTCTTCGCTACTCTTCAAAATCGCTTTCTAACAAATTCAAAAGAAGTTTATCCGATAATAATAATTTATCATCCAACTTATTTCTTCTTGCAATTCTGGAAGAACAGATTGCGAAATATTGATAATTCGACCGGTGAAGGAATAACAGTCATTTTTACCTTTATCTATGAAAACTGAACCATTGTCAATACCTTTAGGCATAAAAAAATTTTATTTTTTCGAATTATTTCAGAACTTTTTTCAAAATACAAAAACTAATTTCTTTTACGAAAAAAACGCGCGAAACAAATGTTGCTTATAATATTTTTTTCTATTATAAAATAAAAGATAAATATTTGAGATAGCTGAAAGGAGCATTCAAACCATGAAACATCGTATTTTCTTCCCTTGCCGGATGATTCTCCAAGTTATATTTCTTCTAGACAAACTTGAATATCCAATGTTGGATGACATGTTCTCCCAAAAGACATCGCTTCAACTTCCCAAAATTGATGACAGATGAAGTGAGGATGAGGTCAAATAGTCAAATAGATGTGACATTTTCAACTTCGAACAATTAAGAAGAAGTGAAACGTGAAGTTAAGTGAAAGTGATGCAATAATTTAACATTTATTGATGCACATACTTATCAATTTCATGCCCGTATCACTTCGAATTCGAATCTCCAGTAAATTTCACTTCTTATTTGTTTTTGCTCATAAATTGTTGTAGGAGAATCAATAGGATATCATAATAATAATGTGATAGCATGGAAAAAATCATTTCACATGTAACAATTTTCTCTTATTTCATTCAATGCTATCGCTTCATGTGAGATTCCTTGGTTAGAATTATAAAGAATCAACTTTATAAATTAATCTATCGTAACCTTAAAAAAGAATAAAAGTAAAGTAACAAATTATTTTCTTCCTTCTAACATTTCAAAATTCATTTCTCCACTTTTCAGCAACTTTTGTTTTATGAATAATTACTCCATTGTGCTCTGTACTGGTTTCTTCTATCTCTTATCAATACTATCAATATCTTTTATCGATATTGTTCTATCTTTACTCACGTTCACTTCCTTCATTTCATAGAAAATGGACCTATGAACTGATGAATAAATAATTGGTCCAATCGTTGTTGCGCCGTGACCTTTTTCAATTTCATGAGTGTTCAATATGGTTTCATTCGTAATTTGCGAATGCTCTGAAGGTTGTGGTACCTGAGTTTCATGTTAGTCGAGAAAGGACGATGGCTGATAGATGTAGTTTGAAGGAATGTTTGCAAGAAAGTACAGAAGACCTAGAAGCGACTATCAAAATGGTCCCAAATATTTTATTTCTGCAATTTTTTGTTTTTTGCACAATTGCCCTACATCTGTACAAAGACGCTTTTCCGGATCAATCCTTTTTTCGTTTCATTTTTTAAATAACTTTAAAGTCCAAGAACTGTCCTCTATTTATTGTCACGGAATTAAGAACTTTTTAAATTTCAATTGAAATTAATTTCCCTCATTAATATTAAATAAACGCTGCAACATAAATGAGTAGGATTGAGAAAAATACATGATTTCCCAGGTAAAAGTGAGATTCATTTAACCATTAGACCTTATTAAACTAAGTATTCAATTCCTTTATTACAGATAATTGCGTTTGTTCTGGACAAAGACCGAAGCTGTGGATCACTTACATCTCTTTGTGAATCATTTCGCAAGAAACATGCTGAATTAACTAAACTACTTGCCAAAGGTTAATTTTTACTTCAGCTTTTCAACTTATCCATCTTTATGCTTCTATTTTTAGTACCTGCTTATCAACAAAGAGAACGAGAAATCCGAAGATTGGAGGCGGAAGTTGAAGCACGAGACAAAGTTCTTGGAGATTTGCAAAAACAGTTGATGGCTGCAGAAAAGCTCATAACTAAAATGGTTTTCCAGGTATGCACGAAATTCATCTTTTTCTTGACTGATGTTCATATTTCTTTATTTAAGTGAAGTGAATTAAGTTCGAAAATATGGAAAATGATGTAAGAAAGGAATATTGAATTTCAAAGCAAAAAGCTTAAAAAACCATCAGAAATTACTGTTTTCAGTAACTTCTGTTATTTTTCACTGTAGCCAAATAATTCCCACGAAATAATTATTTTTAAGGCTGATAAAAAAGTAAAGGAAATGCGTCAATCAGAAGCAAACAGGGTAAACAGTGAAACGATCATTCGTTTCGCCAATCAAATCAGTAGAACATACGCTGTCGCAGCGCCACTTGGTTGGCAGCTTGGCGATACATCTCGTCCATATCCTACCGAGGTTTGAAAATTTTGCTTTTTTACTTCCAACAATGGGAACAAAATACCGCAGTCTTTCAAAAATTAATAAATGAAAATTGCTTGTATGTTGAATATCTTCTTGTTAAATAGATAGTCCTCTCTTAAATTTTCTATCGTTTTTTCTATTTGTTCCATTATGAAGGTGATTAATTTACATGTTTATATTCTGCAGAATTCTGACTTTCTCTCCCTTCAAATTGTAGTTTAGAATAACAAATTAAGTAATTTAAGGCAGAATTGCGTTTATCATCATTGGCAGCTCCACGAGTAATAGTACAGGCAGCTCCTCCAGCTTTATCTTTGCTTCGTCAACCTACTGCTAGTACTAGTGGAATATTACGTGGTAGCGGACGTGGCGCTTCACCGATGACGTCTTTTTCAGCAGCTATGCAACAGCAACAAAGGTATCTCTTTATGTTAATCCATTTTATTCTCAACTATGAAAGTATTGGATTAAAAAATTGCACGCATTAGGTACTATTCATCTGGAAATGAAAAAAGAAAGTGCTGAATGTTGCTTAAAACCAATAGGGTTAATGGACTTGGATTTCACAGTTATTTTTGATTTTGAGTTTTTTTTTTTTTTTTGAAAAAAAAGTCATTTCATTTTAGGTCATGGAGTCCACGTGGCACATTCGTTCAACAATCGTCTTCATCACCCCGAGGTAGAAATGCAGCCGGCCGCAGTAACATTATATCACCACGGATTAATGCTGCGCCAGGTGCAAGCCTATTACAGCGACGTCCATCCATGACGGGAAGTAGTCCGCATTTATCTAGTCCCTCGTCATCCTATCAGGGTTCTATTAGAGAAGGACTTCCACCACCAGTAACAAATGTTGAACAGATGAGCTCTGATTCAAGCAGTAGTTCGAGCAGCGATGAGGGTAGCCCCTCCTAATTTTCAATATTTTACTTATATATAGAGTGAATTAAAAATTTGTCATATTATCAAGTCTCAAGTACACAAAATCTCTTTTTGCTCGAAATTTCTGTTTTTTTTTTTTTTTTTTTTTTTTTTTTTCAGATTTCTTCGATATGTAGAAAACTGCTCATATAAATTACCCCAAACTTTTAAATACAGTTATTGAAGAATACTTTGTCTCTCTAATTCTGCAGCTTATTTGCTATTTTTTATGTATTATAAAATTGAATTTGTTGCCTATAGATCATAACAAGCAGGAGTGGAAACAAAACGCAAATAAGAATGCTAAGAATTTCTTCAGTATTTTCAGTTTTACAATCTGATAGTTTTGCTTTGTTAATGATCATATCTCCACGGGAATTTTTCTCAGATTTTTGTATAATGGACCAACAGGCTACCTTTTCTCTCATAAACTTTCTTTTTCTTCTTTAATTCTGTTATATTTCTCTCTCCTCTTTTGTGAATAGCTAGTTCTAAAATGTAGTATTTTTCGTTATATTTTTAAAATAGCAAGTAAATTTGTTAGCTTAGTTCTGCACACATCATGTATATTTTACAATAACTTAGCATATTAGAGTAAAACTTTCAATCAAGACATTTAGATTTTTATGTTTTACAATAAGAATTTCAGCTTTATTCAAATCTATTCGCATAAAAAATACAATTTCAGTATGGATATAAGCTAGAATTTTTTAACAATCAGAAAAGCAATCATCAAGAATTTCTATACAACTTCATACGATTGTTCTTGTGATAAAGATCCATTTGTTATCATTTCTGCTTGTTATAAGGAAGTTCTAGTCTCTCTGAATGAGCGAAAATAAACAACTCTTCGAAGGAATTTATGATAACCTCTGAAAGTTGTGGACATTGCTGTTGATTATTCCTGACGAATGAATTAAAATATTCCAAATTTGAAATGTTTTGATCGATCAATCAAAATTTAGTTGGAATTTAGTGAAATTGGAAAAAGCTATTATTTGCTAATGAAAAGTTCCAGTAATTTAAAATGAAACTGACTTTTTTGAAGTCCATCAGATAATTACAGATTTTTCAAGAATTCAGTAATGTTTTACTTCATCTCTTGCAGTTAATTTTTTTCTCTTATTATTTTGATTATTCCCGTATTTATTATATTTTGTGTTTTCTTATGAAAAAAATTTCTGCATCACTGTTTTTTTTTTGGGCACATTTGTTTTGGTTAATAAATCCTTTACATATTAATGCAATTAAAGTGAACTATTTCTGTATTTAACAGTGTTTGCTATTATTTATAAGCGGATTGTTGATTTAGTAGGAATCCCTTAATCAGAACATAACCTGCTAAAGTAGATTGTATTCTGATAGGACTTTTCCTCAATTCAAATTGTATTTAGCTCACATGAATGATCCAGGAAAAACAGATACAGCTTTTCTGAATTCGAACAATGCCTCTACCACATGCAATGTTCAAATATATCCGTCTTCCCAAGGATTAAGCAGTTCTAATGCAAGTATGTGAAGGTTGATAGAATTGATTTCTTCATAGATGATAAATCTATAGTTTATGGGGATTGATATTTTTGTTTCACCAATTCTTGGAATTTTTTTAAACAATTCCCTTGCAGGAGAACATGATTTTCCTGATTTAACTGATTTTGTTAATCAGAGAATGGAAAATGAACTGGATAAACTGTTCATCAGTCGATATACACTGGTAAGCTGATCTGTTCATAAATATAGCAGGTAATTATTAAAATGGTAGTTATGTTGATATAGAATTTCCAGGCTAATAAGCTGTATGTAGAAGTTGCAAATGGTTTTCCCGATCCAGTCATTGTATGTCCATGGAACAAAAGACCGAAAAGAAATTTTGACTATATGTATGCTTTCACTGAACATTTCTGTTGTTGTGATGCGTTTTGAAAAATGGATAATTGTCATATTCATCATATTCAAAATAGGCAAAGTTTTTTAGTTATGCTGAATAAAAAGCAATAGCGCATGAAAATTAGTTTTAATATCTCGGTTAAAGTTTTGAAGTTTTGAAAGCACAGAGAAAAGAAAATCAGATTTTCCAAGTATAATAAGTTTCAGCAGTGGTTACCGAAGATCCTGGAAGGGAGATAATAGATGCAATGTTGGTTCAGAATGGCGAAGTAATTGCGGAAATCCCAGTTACGATCCTTATGTTGCACAGGAATCGAGGAAAAGATATAATCCAGCCATGGATCATGTTCGTGTTTTTTATCCAGGCAGGACGAATCCTTAATTTCGGCTACTTAGCATCCAGAAAGAAAATCTAGAATATTCAGCATTTCCATGGGCATATTATATAATATGAATTCCAAGTAATATGTACCTAATAAATAATTAAGAAACAAATTTTAAAATTCTACCAAGAATCACTGATTTGGAATAAACAGCTTTATTATAATAACATGTAATGAATTGCTGTCCTGAAGTTCTGAAGCAAGAAATACAAATAGCAAGCCAACCTTAAACGGGTATGCTCAGTCATTTTTTTTTTTTTTTTTTTTTGTCGGGAAGCTGCAGAGAAAAGGAATTCAAAAATTCGATGTTTTATTTTAGTAAAAGCTGATTTCGGAAAATTGAGATATAATTATCCTTTATGCTTCAAAAAATACTATGAATTGGACCTGTTTATTGCATATGGAAAATAATTTAGGATTATACAACAGCGTGTATAAGTGAGGATTTTGAGAATATTGTGATTTCCCTTGAAAATAAAATGACAAATAGCTTCAAGTAACCATTAAACATCAAATGTGTTCAAAACTAAAGACTAAGAATCAATAATGGCAGTATCATCATCTGGAATAACTCTAGAGAAATGCAATAAGAATAAGTGCAAAGCATGCCTTCTCCGTACCCACTATACGATACTGAATAGAGTTCCGAATTTCAGAAGTTAGAGAGATGATATCGGTTTTTAGATTTTTGCATTTACATTTATAAAGTGATGAAAAAAATAAAAAATATTTGAAGCAAGTGGTTCTCAGATGACCCTCCTAACAGGTTCAAAAATGTTCAGGAAATGAATGATTATTCAAAAAATATGAGACCTTTATACTTTCTGAAACTTAAGAAAAATTCTAATCCGTAAATTTTTGCCCCAAGCAAAGCTGTGAATTTTATCTTGGTCTCACAAGTTACCCTAATATTAACTCAACCGCATGAAATCTCAATCTTTCTCAAAGAAGACACCAAATCATCGGGAATCATTTATCTTTTATCAAATTGTGGAGGAAGATAGTTATGAATAGCAGAATTGTCCTTCCTAAAAAAAGGCTTCACAGATATGCTTCGAAGTCCCATTTTTTAATATATTATCAAATCACATGAGCAATGAAATAGAAAAAAACATATCAATCAAGAAGAGTCATGAACGACGAGGCGGAGAACTTCGACTTCGTCGTGATCGCTCCACGTCTCGCCTTTTATCTGCACTTAGACCACATAATTTAAGTATTTCATCGCCATATTTCTTCCAGATAAGATGCTGGCCATACATACCATAGAATCTACAACATTATTACAAACAGATTAAGAAAACATAACGTCCGTTTTAAAAAAGCAAGGTAAGATTCTTAATTGCATGAATTCCATTATTTAAAACGAAGCAAGATAACGAATTCCGTTTTATTTTAAAATCACCGAAATCCTACAGATGCCATTCATCATTGTTTACAAAATCTACGTGACTTATGTCAATTCATAAAAATTTTCATTACTGCTCCAGAAGTTGATAAATACAGTGTAAACATACAATCCGAAAAGTGATCCCCCTAAATGTGCTGCATGATCGAACATTTTGAAACCGAGGAGCAAACATATGAGGTCAAAAGCAATCATTCCGCTCACAGCCGACCTCGCTGAGAAATCAAAATGTGGTACAAAAACAATTTTTAGTCTTGCATCTGGCAATTTCATGCAAGTATATACCAATAGCGCCATTATTGCACCACTCTTAAAATTGCAAAGTTTCAGTTTAAACAACAGAAGTGTGAGTCAGACTTTTTTAAAGTCCTTTAGTGGAACAAAAATATCTTAGAAATGGTAAAAGCAGAAAAACTGACAGCTCCAAGAGCTCGTCGATTCGTTCCTATTATATATTTATGCGTTATTCCAGCTAATGATGAGACTGCAGCGGCTGTTATATAGAAAGCCCAGAACTGTAAATGCAAATATATTCAACGAAATATCAGATTCTCATTAATCATAAGTAGAAAGACATTATTTTGAATAAAAACATTACTCTAAATAAAATGGATTGATCAGTGATTCATTATGAAGGCAAAAATGAGAAGTTATTTAATCATTTGATCTCAACCTGTTCAATGCCAAGGAAAGAGTCGATGGAAACAGGAGCAAATGTGTTCAGCACATACATATTCAGCACAAGATGAAGCATATTCGCATGAGAGAAAGCACTTAATACCATTGGAAGACACAAAGCTTCTAAAATCAAAAAAAAAAAAAGTAATTTCACTGGAAGAATGAATATGTATTTAATATTGAAACTAAAATTATTTGTAAAGATTTGGGATTATCTGTACAGCCAAAAAAAAGAAAACAAATCGAGCAAATATTAATAAGAGGATCTACTTTAAGCACAGTTACAAGAAAATTAAATGAGTTAAAATACGAATCGATAATAATGTTATCATAAAAATAATGCCAAAGAACATGCTTTAAAATAACTGGGTAAATTTCATGAGAAAATAAAAAAATTTTTCGTTGATTTAAAAAGTCTAAAGCCCAAACGGAATATCTATAGATTTTAAAATTCATATTACTGACGAAAAAACATAAACAAACTTGAAGCAAAACTATTTGTAAACCATCTCCACATAAACAGTTGGCAAGACTTGATCCCCCACATCAACATCACCATCATGTTTATGCCAACAAGTACAAAAGTGCATTTGACACCATCCCGAAGTCGACGATATTTAGAGAAATGATTCTTGGTTTCCTTATACTTCACAGTGAATACCTCGTAAATTTCACGCCACCTGAAAGTTAAGACCTTAAAAATAAAACTGCAATGAAATCAAAACAAATAATTGGTATTTAATAGTGCCAACATAAATGAGAAATGAATGGCATCCTGGTTTTTCATTCATTTTTTTTCAAGACTGCAACGATGATGTTAATGGAAGCTTGAATATTTTAGATATGTTTCAGCATCAGTCTATTATGACTGCATTCAAAAAGAAAAATATCATTTTTTGTTGCATATGTACAAAAAAGAAAAATTTCAGAAAATTTAAAACGTGCCTGTTGTTGGATCTTTTAAGATCAAATATTGCAGCCACTGCAAATGATATAACTCCCACCTGAACAATAAGAAAATGATAAAAATTATAATGAAGAACTTCTGACTAATAACGGCATACATTTAAATTTGCAGAGTCATAAAAATGACTAGAATTCGATGACCAAATTTCCTACTTATATCAAATTTAGGATATAAGTAGAACTTAGATTAAAAAGACTTATAAGTCTAAGCACTCGCTTAAATATTAAAGACAATGCATACTCCACGTAAAGATTAATGCTCTATTAATATATTGGAAAATATTTCATAATGATATTCATTTTGATTCTGCGTCTAATGTCATGCAACTGAAATCCATAAAAATATGGTAAAAAAATTTACATTAAATACAAAACTTGACATACACCAACAGTGAAGCCGAATGCTTTATATAAATCTCTCAATGGACGGATTGGAATTATATCTTCCTGATATGGTAATTTCTGTTTCGATTGTTCTATATTCTCTTTAAATTCATCAATTCGTCGCCGATATTTTTCTTTTTTGTTCGATCCGAAACGACTTCTTACTGGTTGGAAAAACACCAACTTCGGAGATTTCGCAGTTAATTTGCAGGAGCATCTCATAAGAGTGCTCAGCATACCCTAAAAACTGTCCTTTAAAAAACAGAATAATAACTTTTGTTGAAAATATTTATTGGTAAAAATAATTTCCCTTACAACACTTTCTAAAGTCATCTAGATAGTTTAAGGTCACTCTAAAAATGGAGAGAAAAACATTAATGCGAGATCAGAATTCGGTAGCATTAGCAACCCACAACAGGAAAACCTCAAATGGCAAAATCAAGAGCAAGAGTTCAAAATTTATCGATATCATATTATAAAGTGTTATATACATGTTTTATTTTCAATTTGAAGCAACCTACCGTATACTTGTCTTTTCTTTGATCACTTTTCAACCAAGAAAGTCAAATAGAAAAAGCCAAAGCCCAAATGTTAATACTCCTCAATTAACTCCACCAATAATTCTGCCTTAAAGCGAGAATTTGATAATCGGTTATATTTAAAAAAGTCCTTTAAAACGTAGTATATTTCACTAAATTTTTACAAATTCAATTTGAACATTTCAAGAAGGATGGAAAGTCGTAATCATTGAATGGTGGAATACGATCTACTTATAGTAATACTTCGAAGCTTTAAACAGATGAAAAAAGTATCATCACATTTTGGTCTACAAAAATTAGGCAACTCAAAACACTTAAAGCTGATTAACAAGAGCATTACTCGGAAAAATTGAAGAAACTTGTATCAGAATACTTATAAACAACCATGCTGCAAAAACTCCTGCAATAAACAACTTCCTACTTCACTGTTTTAATTATCAGTTTTCTCATATTATTGAACAAGCAGTTAAAAAGAGGAATAAATTTTCTCGCAGGTTCGATTCTACAGTATCTGAACTTCCACCGGCTGTCCGAAAAAAACTTCCACGTTTTCATATATTTTCAGTAGATCTACTCTAAACGTAATTCCTGAAAAAATACTTAAGACTCTAGTTTCTTAGGTAACAGAATCATATACAATCGTAATATCAATGGATGATACGCCATCATGAATAATCATATACATTTCCTGCAACCGGATGATGCACTTACATCAATAGGAGATGCAGATTTGGTTACCGAATTCTCATCGCTCCTCGTCAATCACTTCACTGAAAAATGGAATTTCTTCACAAAGAAAGCAAATTTAGAGACTTAAAAAAGAAAAAAAAAACTATTATAGAGATAATTCCCCAAGCGATCAGGCTAACTAATAGCAATTAAAAACCTCGGCATTATAACGGAATTTTATTAGCAACAACACGAAAGCAAAATAAAACCGAACAAGATGAAACAGAAGTTTAGAAATTCAATCCTTCGTATTCCCGTATTCTGTCATTTTACATGGACAATATTTTTCACAGCTCTTGCAGCAACAGACAGTACATTTTGAAGCGTATTTTAAGTTCCTCTAAACTTAGCAATTCCAACTAACTCAAAGAATAAACTGAACAAGCAAGAAAAAGTCAAATTATCAATACTTCTTAGCACGCAAAAATCTTAGGAAGCTGTTCAACTGCACAAACAAAACAGCTTCATGACGAAACTTAATCAATAATTCTTCTTCAGATACCGAAAAGACGAAAATTAGAAACAGGGATCGAACACCAATTCAACCTTTCATGAAAGATTAATCCTCCTATCGCACGACCATAGGATGACAAAAAAGTCAATTTTAGGGTTCAAGAAAAAGTAGAGAAAAATATTTATTTCAAAGCATTCTAAGAATTTATCTATTCCGTTCATCCAATAATGTGAGAATGCAAAGCAATGACTTTCGAATTTATAGCTTTTCGAAAACCATGCGAATGGTAGTTTTTTTTTGAAAACATCAAATTTTGAAATCAGTTTGAAAAACATTGAAATCTGGGATATAATTAATCATAAAACAGCTTTTATGACTGGTAAAGCCAACTGCTTATTATATGATATAAAAACATAACCAATAACAGAAAAACCTATCCGATAACTGCAATTTTCAATAAAAAAAACAATTTATTTCAATTTTTATCAAGATAACATATTGGATTTTCATAAATCATTCTTAAATCAACTTTTGGACCAAACAGATCTCTTATATTATCGATGCCATAACGAATCATTGTTGGCCTGTAAAATTTCTTTTGAAAAATTATAAATTTTCATAAAAATGTGCTAATTTAATAATCAGGATTAAATTCTGATATGAATTATGAGAAGCAGTCAAATGTCGCTTTATCGAAGTGGAATGAAATAGCTAACGATATGAAATATGCAAAGATGAAGAAAAGCAGACCTTTCTAGAGACAATCCATAACCCGCAACGTTCACGTCAGCTGGTAAACCCATAGGTAGCAACATTTCAGGGCGGAACATACCCGAATTGCCGATTTCTACCCACTTTCCTAATCCTTCGTGAAAGGCAAATATTTCCATCGATGGTTCCGTATAAGGATTATAGGTAGGTTTAAAACGAAGATTTGTAATACCTGAAATTACAAAATTAAGGTGACCTTCCCATTCTAAAATTCAAATTACCTGGATAAAATGAATAGTTGTATTTTTTTTTTTCATTTGAAAGATGAAATAAAAAACATAAATTGAAGGATCAAAAAGATCCTTGAATTGAAGCTTACCACATTTTTGGAAAAATGTGGTGAAAAGACCCATAACATGAGCAAGTGTCAAATTCCTTTCGGCAACAACACCTTCGACCTAAAAAACAAAAAAGCTGAGATAGATCATAGAATTAAACATAAAAATAGAATTAAACAAAACAGCGAAATGATCAATAGTTGGAACTAGTAATTAATTAATAACTAGAAAATTAGTAATTAAAAATATTGCTTTTTTTTTTTAGGAAATCAAGAAGAAGGTCTGCATGTTAGAATCGAATTTTTTAAGTTAATAAACCTGATGAAATTCGGCCAAATGTGTTGCATCCAACGTTTCATTTCGGAAAACCCTGTCGATACTAAACATTTTTGTAGGCTTGAATCCCTAAAACAAAAATAAATTAAAGAGATAATTCTACCAAAAATTGACGTGAAATTTTGCTTTGGATGTATAATTCCAAAATTGTTCGATAAAACCAGAAAGCCATGTAGATTTATGCTGCACCTTAAGTAAATAGCAGCTTATCTAACCCAGATTCATTTCATTTCATAACCTCGCCATTCTTGAGTCCGGCCTTTATGAATTTATGAAATGATGCAAAAATAAAAACCTCTTTAGCGAGCTTATATAACTGATGAGCGCTGACAGCAGTTGTATGGGTCCGTAAAACATTTTTTTGAGCTTCTTCCAATTTCCAATCATAGTTATAACTGAAACAAAGTGATTGGAAAAAATCCTATCATTAATATGGATAAAATAAAGTATTTTTATTTTATTTTTCTTCGGTAAGACTGTAAAATTAAAAGAAAATATGGATTAGATAAATGAAATTATCACATTTTTTCCAGTTCAATTATACTTAAATTTGCTCATTTTTATATTAATATACATTATTTCCTTATCACATCACAATTTTCAAATCCTTTTTTTTCAATCAGTATAATTTTGTTTGATCGATAGTCAATTTTAGAAGAAATCCTGAACTTCAAACTCTCAAATTTCATAACTATCATTTAGAATTTCGTTATTGTCAAAAAAGTTTATAATTAACAACCTACCCCTTAGAACCATATCCACCTTCAGCATGAATCTTCTTAACTCGCTGTAAATAATCTTCCGGGAAATTGGAACTTTTTTCTGGATCTGATAGAAAAAAAGTATCATGAGCATCACGTGCTGGATGCTGCTGTGGTTGAAACAGAGCATCGAAATTCCAAAAAGAAGACTCGACATATCTCAAAAAATAAAATGAATACTAAAATTTTTTTACAAATATAGAGGCAAAGTAAACCAACTACAAAACAGCCATTACAAAATGAAATGAAAAAAAGAAAAAATGATTACAATCTGAAAAGAAAAGCACAAAGAGAAAGCTGTTAAAATTTCAATCCAGCTTTCAATCAAATTTAAACAATATCTCACTTGTTAGCAGGCATTTCAACGAATCCCATCTGCAAAAAAATTTGCCGAAATTCGTTCCTCACTTTCATAAGCGGATGCAGATGGCCACCAGTTGGCATCATGCCTAAGGCATGAAAGTTATATTTCTTAAATATCTTTTTCCTCCATGAATTGCTGCAAAAATAAATGAATTCTTACATTTTTCAAGCATATTAAATCCATTTTCTGTTTTAATATATGCCTCTTAATTATCACAGACTGAGCTGTCGCTTAAAAACGAACTAATATAAATACTTCATCATCAGAGTTCTACTTACTTGTTAATCATATCTGCAGTGAGATCAACCTCGGGCTTATTTAAAACTGTCGAAAATGCTGAACCTTTTTTGACCAAATAACTTTTGATGCTACTGAAAAAGTTCAAGTACAACAAAAACAATGATAATAGTAGTCATTGGTGATTTAAACTTTCTTGTTCAGCATGAAAAGCTTAAGTGAATTGCACAAAAATGCATAAATTAATGGCAAAACGACGAATTAAATTTTTTTTTCATTTTGCTTTCTATAATTTTCTTCATCAATTTTTTTGCACGATTTAAAACATAGTACATTTAATCTACCTTATAACTGATCAAAAATTTTAAATTTGGTCGCAACCCTGATGTTCAAGCTAATTATTCCTTTTTCTTTTGGACTTGATTATTATTACGGAATCGTTGCATGATTAGAGAAAACTTAATCCATATTAGGGATATAAAAAAAAAAACAATAGAAAACACTGTTAGTACTACAATTAAAAAATCTACATCTCTGTCACCAATTTTCTCTTCTTCAATTCTGTTACAGTTTTCGCATCCAATTTTTGCATATTCCCTTCGGAAATCATCTTGAGTTCACTTTGCACCTTATCCTTGATTGTTTCGACTTTTCGCACTAAACGTACTGTTCCAGCAGTTTTATCAATAGCAATCCATCCGGATGCTATTGCTTTACTTATTCCCACTTTACCGAAAGGCAGCTTCTGTAAACAAAATTATTTTTAAAACATAACATTATTTCACTGGAAGTGTCAGAGGCTATGTGAAACTACCTCGGTGTAAATATTATACTTAAATATGTACTTTCAATTTTTAATAACATAAACACGCTTATGAATAATTTCATCAATATCTTGGAAATCAAAACACATTCATAATTAAATAGACATATTGAAATAGTTACCAATAATTCCGTCTGATCGATTCCATTTGGTCCAATAAATGAAAAAACTTTCGCTTCATGAGAACCATTTTCAACCATTTCACTTCCTTCAACTGTTAATTCGAAAGTTTTTGAAACTCTTTCTTCCGTTTCCACTAGCTATGCAAAGAACCATGAATGCAATTTGGAAATGATCAATGAATGTAATAGGAGTGTGACAAATCATCTTATTTATAGAGTATTAAAGATAATAAGATTGATATAGTAGCTAAACAAAAATGAACTCCAATAATACAAACTTTTTCAATTGCTTCTAAACTTTTTACAGCACCCACTACTTTTTGATGATCTTCTCCGGTAGTTGTGGCATATTCAAAAGTGTCGAACTGATGATACTTTTCAAGATGATGCAATAAATTTTGAGATAAACTGGCATCCCCTGCGTCCTCGGTACCCGATGGTGGCATTCTGATTTCATAAACACCGTTCAATAACGACGCTTCAAAAGTATCAGACAGAGAGCTATAATAGCATGCATAAATAAGAAAAGTATTAAGATTGACCACTGAGCATAATGAAGACAGAAATTAATGCCATTAATGTTTTTGAGTTCCAGTTCAAAATTCAAATATGATATTGCTGATAAAAGGTTTAATGAGTAAAAAGTGACAAAGCTAGTGTGATTTCATTAATAATTTCCAAACATAAAGATTTTTCCGCAGTTCACTTCCATTCCCATGCATTTTTTTAAATAATTACAATAGTTTTTATGTCAGTGTTCCTTATCTACTTTAATGTACAGAAAAAATAAATTCAAATCTCACGCTGTTTTTTCCAGAAGCTTCAGATGATTCAGCCAGCGATGAAAATGTGGATATTTGATAGGATTTATTAGTTCTGAAGCAAACTTCTTGTATATGGTCCAGTCGCTATCGCACGGTGAATATCTGAAATATTTTTTCCTTAGATATTGTTGAATTTCTGGCAGTAAAAACGACAAGAAGAAAGAATGATCAGCAATAAAGAATGATCACTGTTAATTCTGAAATGCATAAATCTTCATATTATAAATTAAAAATGAATTATGCTACAACGAACTGCAAAGTGCAAAGGCACAAGATATGTACATCTGAAACATTCTCCACTGCATTTAGAACTTTTCAAAAATGATAACAAGACTAATTTCCCAACGGTAATGAAAAACATGTCGCAAGCTTTTGAATTAATTTAGACGACAACAATAAGTAAATCGATTTCAACGTACTCTCCGATGTAGCTGAAATTTGCTAAATGGTCGTTAAGCAATTGTGGATTCCATTTCTCCATTCACAATTCCTGCACTAATCTAAATATTGCAATTTCAAACCGATATCGATACTAATGTAGAAAATATAAATTTGCATGCAGTAAAATTTATTTACGAATCTCTCATTCAGTTCTACAGTAAAATGACCTTAGGAAATCATAATTTTCAGGGAAAATACAACTATTGGAAATTATTAAATCATTTTCTAACTTTTCAGATGTCACAATTCGACTATGTATTTTAGTTTTTTAGAGTTCGATTTCACCATCAAGATGAAAAAATGAAATATAATTTTTCAAAAATGAATTTTTCGACTTCTGCTAAAATCAGTTCACTTATAAAAATTCGAGGTGAAGAAAGAACATTTTTTATTTGATGAAACTAAATTTAAGAAAATCTTGGCAGCTAATTAACGGTGTCCCTTTTCCTAATTATGCATTTTATGAATGAAACAAAATCTATCACAAATGTTTTTCTAATGAGGAAAAATGACAGGGATAATAGAAAACTAATTAACAACAGAATTAACTGAAATGAGAAGAATAAATGGATGGAAAATCCTAGCCGTCAATCAGATACGAACTAAAGCAATTAAGCAAATTAGTCGATGAATAAACAAAATATGCTACTGATAAAATCTGCTACATATAGCTTTACCATTAGGTGCGAAACTGGCATCACAACAAATTGATCATTAAGAGCATTATCGAAATTGAAAGGTGAAGAAATTGAGAAAAGTTTTTCAAATATTTCCATATTATTTCCAGTCAAACTGTGAAGGAAAAAAGGAAAAATTCAATGAATGAATTGAATCGATTCATTCTTTAACATCAATCAATCATTTTTAATCCAATAATTGCAGCTCTTAGAATATAAATCAACGCATATCATTTCGATATTTTGAATACATTAAACGTTTACAGAATTAACCAAAGATTTATTTAGTAACTAGCTCATATGAATATTATTTTTCTCGTCAGTACTAGTTAGTTTATCGTATTATCTCAGCAAACTGGAATATACGTACAACAAGAACTGTTAAGGAATCAGAAGACATTAGTACCTGATATTACCGCAGCAGGAAATTATTCGAAAAGGTCTGTTACGTGTTAAGAATAGTTAACATACATAATGATAGTTTATGAGTTAAGGATAGTTGACAGAGGACAGTTTGCGTGTTATGTGTTGAATATTACCAACTTATTTAACCCGTAATGAACAGAACAATAGTTATGCTATGCAACTCAGGCATATTTTCGGTAACGACACAACAGAATTGTTGTTCACTATACTATGTAAATAATCAGATTCGTCTCAACGAATATAAAACAAGCATCAAGCCGCAACGTTAATGACAACTCCCGCATATCATTTACGCTTGAATTTATATGGTCCGTGAAAATTGAACACTGAAAGTTTTGTCTTATGGGATTGTCCTGACGGGATAGGTATTGGTAAATATGAGGGGTTTTCGGATTGTAATGATGAAGTACTCTTTGGGTAGTGGACAATTTATGTATCATTCATTACTGTTTCAGAAGAATGACCAAAGAGTTGCAATGTCTTTTGGATCAGTATCCTGTCTTCGAGTACGACGAACGGAAAAAAGTTTGTTTTAAATTTTGTTTTGACTTTTGAAAATCATTAGTATTAGTTTACTATTTATCGCAGTAACCTAACAAAATTGCTTTATTGAAAGTAATTAACTGGACCGAATCACTTTTGGAATTCGGGAGAAATGGGGTTTTTTTTCTTTTTGCAGTTGCGATGTACATTAACAGGACATGAGATCCCATCACGTTTCGATCAACTTGACCATTACGTTAAGACATCAAAATTTGTTCATGCATGGAGAATACATGAAATTATGAAGGAATATGGTGAATATTTCGATGATATTGGGTATTTTTTCTTTCGTTTTTACATACTTGCAAGAAATCTAGTTTGATCTGAAACGACATTGATTTCGAATTCAGGATTGTTTTTGATTTGATTTTTTTCTTCATATTATCTTCATATTGTAAATCATTTAATTTCACTATTAGACCTGTAATTGCTTTATCTTTAGTCCCCATGAATTCGGTTGCAAGGTTACTATGAAAATCATTGCGAAGGATCCTGATGATCTCCTAAGGCATATCAATGGGAAGAGGTTCAAAAAAGAATTGGAGAAAGGTAAGTTTGTTGCATGATTTTGACTGAATAATCGCAAGTAAGGGGTTAATAAATCAATGTTTGATACCAGTGAATTTTGTAGGAAGACTTCCACAATTATTTCAAAATAAATTTTGAAGTTGTTTGAGCAGAATCAGAATCAGACAAGCGATTGCAACAGTGCTGTCAATGTGCAAGAATTTTGTTTTTTTTTTCTTTAAGAAATCAATTAAAATTAAGTTTAATCATCATATAGCATTGTACTTCCCGAAACCATTTAATAATTGAGCTGCATTTTGCAAATTGTGAAGAAATGGTGTTTCATTGACTGGAAACCTTTCTTCTTTTATTTTTATATATGGAGGCTAAATTTCTTTTCTAAGAGTTTTGATTTCCAATTCATGCATTTGTTCGCAGCTGTTCTATATGTTCAGGATGCAAAATGATGAAAATAATTTATCTCATTTTAATGGAAAATTAGAAATAGCAATTACGATGACAGCCAGTTCGATTTACGCTTGCTCTGGTTTTTTATTAATCTGTTGGAATATATATTATTTTCCATAAGAGTGTTTGCGGCAGAATAGCTGTTTAATTGCTGACGATTTTCAATTTAAAACAGACATTTTTTCGATGCCTCATTGCCTTGAAATTCTATTTTTCTTTCTTCCTTTCTTTCCCTTGGCTACTAATTTTTATGTTAGCAAGAAATAAACAGTAAGTTATGGCCCTTTATTGATCCAAACAATGATGTTTTTTATATTTTGCCGAATAATGATATATTTTATATTTTAACAAATAATGATGTTTTTTATATTTTATATATATATTTTAGATTATTGTATGAGGAAAAATTTACTTGTTTATTTCTGCATGAAAGTGATTTCATTGTTTTCCAACTAATTCCTTTCTTTTTTTCAAAACTCAAATTTTTCAATTATCATGTATTATGCATTCGCTTTTGTTCTGCCGGAAATATTAATATATATTTTTACGAAAAAATCGAGGATTTTTATATAAAATACAATATAATATAAAAATAAAATATAAAATTTAGCTTCCTTATATTGATTCTAGTAGGATGGCGCAATAGCAAACCAAGCTATTTTCCCTTAAGCGAATCGATTTTTCTGCATTTTCTTTACCCCATGGTTGCTGAAAACCTTACTAATTAAAAACCTCTGTGGATCTACCTATTTGTTGGCTACTAAGCGGAAGTTGTTCTTTTTCATTCCTTTTACAAAAAGTTCTCTTTTTGTCTGAATGAGTGCTGTGCTCACTTTTAGGCCTTAAATAAGTGCATATGCCTTCAACAAAGAGAAATAATGAAGAAATCTCATTTTAATTGCTCTTTGATACGACCATAGCGCTTAGAACTATACTCTTCTTTCATGAACATTTAACAAGTTTCAGTATATTACTGTTGTGTGGATTATCTGCACATGCTATCACGATTGTCTCAAGTATTATCTAATACTAACGATAGTCATGTTTACTTAATAAAAGAACGTTATTCATGATATTTTTGATTACGATAATTAATTTGTTCCATAGAAAAATATGTAATAATTTTAGCATAAAGTTATCACATTTTTCTGCGGCACGAATTAATTGTCATGATAGCATAGCAATTCAGTCTTTTGCAAGTAGTCTGAAATATTTCCCAGATTAAGCATTATTTTAAAATGATCTTGTTAATTATAGAAGGAATTTCTCCTCTAAGAATTATTTAAATGAAATAATTTCCCAAGTATAATTGAGTTGAAATATTGTAGCTATAAAAGAGAAAATTGATTTTCTGGATATCGTTTAATTCTTTTTTTTTCCTTTACTAATCTTCATCATATTGTATCGCAAG
Organism: Onchocerca lupi; assembly: GCA_028564675.1. NCBI lineage: Eukaryota > Metazoa > Nematoda > Chromadorea > Rhabditida > Onchocercidae > Onchocerca > Onchocerca lupi. The sequence continues at coordinate 17,613 of JAOVVO010000165.1, read as the reverse complement.
AATTTTGATTGATTACAATACTTTTTTGTCCATTTTCAGTTTATATATTTCAATGCTGTGTAAATTATATTCAGTATTTTCTGTATTCTTAACAAGGATTACCTAAATAACCATCATTATAGTGATTGTATAAATTGCAGAGAATTGCTTTTTAAATGCTTAAATTTCCTTTGAATGCGAAGTATTTTTTTTTTTTAGATTTTCGTTTAACATAGGTTTTCAAATTTTTCTTATATTTTTTATTAGAACAGAAAAGCGTCGCATTTTCACTTAAAAATTCATGCTTTATCTCGTATTAGTTGTTTTTAAACAAGATCAGCCTTGTACCAGTTAATTATCCTTGAGAAAATTGAATATAATATGGATGAGAATCGAGCTCCTCTGTATCTCTGCACAAAGTCTTAACAAATGTCATATACATTTCTTGAGGCAAAATGATTCGTTCTACCTGAAAATTTTATTTTAAATTGCTATCTCAACTTTCTACTCCATTATTTTCCCATTTTGTAAAGGTACACTTCTTTTCACTTGGTTTGTTTGCTGTATGCTGACTGTTCAAAAAAAAAAAAACTCTATTGCTTAGGAATAAATTTTATGTTTACTTATTCATTTATCCGCTTATCACATTGTTTCTTATAATCGATTTCTTTATTAAGTGATAACATTAATATCCTTGTGCTGACATCCTGATTCTTTTATCAATCAAAAAATCTAACCAGAGCCTTCATAAAGTGGGACAACGCATTGGAATTGATTTTATTGACAGTCTGGTAACACACTGATGCGAAGTCTGAATTTTCCCTGCACTGATGCACCACATGTGCCACTAGCTGATGCATTCGAAGTAGATGATTTCTTACTGGATGATGTTGAACAGTGTTGCAATTTGCAAGTTACTGATAATATCAGTGGTAAGTATGGAGGGAAATATTGTCTCTTCTTCCAAGCGATTTATTTGAAAAATAAAATTCAAACCTCCTCTTCAAAATTTTTCAGCAGCATTAACTGGAAAAAACGAGTTGTCAGGTGGCAGTAATGACGAGGAAGAAATGGAGCAAGATGAAATGGATATGCATACCGACTTGATCAATGATGATTCTTTTTCTGAGAGTGATAGTGGATTAAATAAAGAAGACGAATATCCAGGTAATCAAATTTGAAAGCTTTTTAATTTTCTGACACTTCTGATTATGCATACTTATATAAAATCACCTTAACACTGAACAGTTTGTATATCAGCTTTGCAGGGAAAAAGCCAACTAGTATTTCTTTTGAGAGAATGATACAGAATTTCATCGTGATCTCATGTGCTACTGCTCTTATTTTTGTTTGCAAAGTTTCTGAAGTGCTTTTGCTCTACAAGCATCGGTGTTTTTGAGAAAGGGAAATGAATTTTTTTCATATTTTCTCGGAAACAACGGATTCTGTTGTTTATATGTCACCTTTACACTCCTGCTGAAGTTTGAGAGACGACCAAATGTGCTTATTTTTTGAAATAATTCTATAGAATTTTTTTTTTACTGGCCAACTTTGGATCCAACACTGGAAGAAAAATTCAGAATCTGACACAAGATCTTGTACCAGATTTTGAATTTTTGGGATTCCTTTTTCAGAACTGACAAGAACCTGTGGGGCAGTTGAGAGCGAAAGTTTTGATTTTACCGTAATGGATACTGAAAAGGATATGAATAGTGCTAACAGAAAAAGAAAGGTTGAGTTCGTTTAATCATCTCTAAGTTTTCTCGAGAATTCTTCTTGAAACAATGTCTATCCTTAAGGACAAATTCGCCTTATAATTCAGCAAAAAATCACTTAAATAGCTTTTGGAATTTATTGCTGGTAGAACTTACTCAATTGTATAGAAAAGAAAACTCTGTTATTTTGAAATAACTGCTTCTCGAACGTTTACTCATTAAAAATGAAAGTGAGCTAAAGAACTAACGCATTTCAAGTTTTTTTTCTTTTTTTTTTTTTTCAGGCAGATAATTCGACGATACTCAAGAAAAAACGAATGAGATGATATTCTCTGTTTCATTTTTTTTTCCTGAAGTCGAAAATCCTAACATCGAAGTGGGAGAGGAAATATCACAACAGATAAAAAAACAATAAGTCAATTTTGGATAGAAATGGACTATGATAAATCAATAATCATCTAAAGAATTACTTAATAATTAACTCGGAGACTAATTATCTAATAATTTTAGACTGTTATTCATTTCATTTTTCATTCTTTTCTTTTATTTTTTGATGTCATGGTCCATCTTTTTTGAGTTTCGTTATTATAAATAATTCGTTCTGATCATACACAATGCGAGCTACTATTTTGTATTTATTAAATAAATATAGGATTTAATCTAGAAAACTTCGAAAGAAAAGATAAAAATAGAGGACCCCTCATCAAGAGGAACAAAGTGGGAGGAAGAAACTCCTCAAATTTCCGTCCATAGTGAAATTCTGTATTCCTCAAATTTTTAAATTAGTCTTTATGCTTCGTTTTAATAACTATCCCATAATTATCAAAGTTAGAAAAAACTGTCCAATCCCATATAAATCATAATTTATCAAACAGGAAAATACACTAAACAGACAACTGAAAAATATGAATCAAATCATATGATGAAACAATCCATTATAAAGTATAAAGTAAGGAATAACAACTAATAACGTACACGCTGTTCAATCCGACGTCGATTTTGAAGATTCGCATTCCAACGATTTTTATTTGATGAATCCTAAAAATTTTCTGATATAGGGCAACTCAAAAAAAAAAAAAAAAAACCTAAAAAGTTCATTTCTATCATCCAAATTTTCCAAGTAGAAGTCAACATATTTTGCAAAGCATATCCCAAGCTCCAAATATTTCATTTCGTGACGTAAACTACTTTCCATTTGACAGTTCATGATAACAATTTCTATACATACTACCTGATAACTCATGCGGCTAGGACGTTGTTGCTGTTCTGCAATAATTCGTTCCTGGCGCAGACCGTACCATGCGCCTGGACCTGTATAACTACGACCAGCTCGAGGTTCAAGGATCTGGAAAATAATTGGAAATGGTTTCAGACAATGAAAATTGAAACTTTCGAAATTTTTTGCACGCATACTTGTTCATTACTATCAGCAAGTTGAGTAAGTTTATCCGTCAGATGTAAAGCCAGAAGTTGCAGTCGACTTGGTTCGACACGATGCATGATAAGACAGTCCGTAGGCTCATCCAAACTTGCACTTAATTCTTCCGAAATTATCATTTTGCTGGAATAATTGTGTTTCATCATCACAGTAAAAAGTGAAAAAAATAACTAAGGAGCGAAATTCAAGACTGAACATGACCGGATCGAAGCAAAAAAAAAAGTGGAAGGACTTGTTTATCTAAAAAAAAAAAATAAAGCAAACCTAATCACCGAATGTACGGTACTTTTATCGAGTTCAAATAGGTGAGAAAGTGTTTCTAAAGAAACAGTGGTATAAACTGTTGAATACATCAGTAAATAAGTGCGTAAGGATTCTTCCTGGATACGACGAATTACCATTTCTTTTACTTTTTCTGAGTTACGAAAGAGATTCCACACCTAAAAATGAAAACTGGATAAATAATCATAAAGTTTTACTGCACTCTAAATCAAGGAATAATGGAACTAATTAAATAATATATCACAAAAACCGTATTCGTAATTTAAACCAGAATAAAAATAAACCTTAGCATCCATTTTATCGTTTACGATGAAATCGCGACATTTTTTCCAATCACCATTTAACATAGCTCTCGACGCAGCCACCACATGTTCACGAGTATTTTCAGGCGGACCGATGAGAGAACTTTTCTCCGACTATACAATATAAAATGTCCATATATGGATTAAAATCACTTTAATAAATGTTCGACTGAAACAATAGGAAATAAGGCTTAACATATCAACAGCCTTACCTGTTTCAGCTGATAATGAAACGATCGCGATAACAGACGTCGCCTTAGTTCATATTCTTGTGAAGCCATATGTGGTATCTCCAGTAGCATTGAGCATATTAAATAGACACATTCCATGAGTTCAACGTTAATATGCATATGATAGGGAATCTGTCGTGCACGTTCAAGCTTTTCCTCAACATTATTAACGAAATTATTATGGATTTCAGTTGTGAAGGAAACGAAGATTTATATTATATTTAAAATAGAGAAATATCAAAATGGTAGAATTCAAATAGTCTTTAAAAAAAAAGAACCTGCTCAGCTGTTCTTTCTTGTTGTCTCATAGCAATCCCTTGTGCCAACAGTTCTTTTGCACGCTGCGTATTTTGTATTTCGGAGAGACCTTGGTGAGCTTCTTTGATAAAACTATGTCGGAAAGCGCATAAACCAAGTTGGCAGATTGTTCGATTATACAAAATCTTAAATGCATAATAATGTGTAACATTATAGTGTAGATTATTTCTGGAAATTGCAGTGATAAATTCGAGTGTAAAATATGGCTGTACAATTGAAAAAGGAATTTTATGTTTTAGAATGGAAATAACACTATCTTTTTTGGATACTTTTTTGGATGCTTAGAGCTAATTAAATTCAAAACAGTAGTCTGTAATGCATTAACCTGAGTGCTGACATCTGAATGATCAACAATGGCTTGCAAATGTGACATAAGCATCAAATCACGTGCTTGGTGCCACTTGTCATGTAATGCTAAATGATAAATTTGACAAAGCATTGCACGCTGCCGTAAACGCTTTGTATCGTCTCGCACATACACCTCTTTGCAAAGTCGCTCCATCACTGCTATCGACGATTCTTGTCCCTGTTCCAGGGAATCTTCTACTTCGTACTAAAATATCGGTATTCTGTTACTCATCAATAAAAATGCAGATTATTATTAAAACTATTATCAAAAAAGAATCATTAAGATTTACTAAATTTAAAGTTTGCCAAATTCAAGTTTTTTCTCAGTATGAAGTCGAAAATGAATGATTAATAGTTTGATCAAATTCATTAAACCAGATATACAATCATATAATTTCATCGGTAAATTGGAGAAAGAATGAGCAAAAAAAAAAAAAAAGTAAAATGATGAGAAAAGAAACGAAAAAATTACCTTATAATAAAGATGTTCTATGCGGAGCATATATAATTTACAAATTTCCTCTTCTAGAAATATATCTTTATCCAATCGGGCATTCACGTAATCCATTAACTTATTAATAAGGGCACATAGATCTTTCTCACCTTTCAATCTGAAACCATTTAATAATATCAAGTTTTTTTTTCCTTTTTTTTCATGAAAGCTAAACAAAATAAAACAAAAAAAAAAAAGAATTATGGAAGATATATTCAATAAACATTTAACACAATCAGTCTATTGATAGCAATACACTGAGTACTTAAACGACCCAAAAAAGGCGATTTAGATTTAGTGATTTAGTCCAAAATTAAGTAAAAATCCAAAAAAAATTAAAAACCTAATAATGGTTTATAAGTATCAAGGTTTTTTAAGCATTTCTGCTTGTTTGTAGTTCTTAAAAATGTTCTAGTCTGTTTCAATACTGGCGACTCATTATCTTTCTCATATTTCACCGAGATGATGGATGAATATTTCGACCATACAGAGTAAAATTTGAGAGCAGAAAATAATTTAAAATATTCAACAAAAATAAACTTTTCAATATAGTCAGTGCTGTGACAATCCGCATTTTGCAATATCTTAGTTAATTCTGTATCCAAACGATGCACACTCATTAGGACAGAACCATGTATGGTGTACGGTTTCGTTGCATCTTGTATATTTTCATCATCTTCATTGATACCTATTGACAATACAACATCAGGATATTCGTTCAATATATCTATCAAGCTATTGGTAGCTCCCAGTGTTCTGAAACAAATGAGGTGCTTATAATAAAATTAATGAAAAAATTTTTCATATATCAAATATTTTGTAAAAAACCTCACTTGCTCCAAGAAGAATAATCCATACAGTCACTGATTCGTGCATTTAATTCGAAAAGAGCAGAAATGATTGAAAACAAAATCTTTACCAATACACCAGTACCAAGTTTATGCTGAAAATCATATTTGTTAAGCTTAAGCTTAAAATCACAATAACTAAGATTAATAGAAAACAAAGAAAAATTGAAAAAATAAAATATTTAAAATTTTCAATAACAACCTCATCGGCAATTCTGAATAATTCCTGCAAACTGCGTACATAATGTTTGGGATTAGTCGATTTGCGTCCCCGAGCAGCGATGACTTCTTGTAATTTATTGATAACAACCTTCAAAATTATTATATATTAAAAATGCTGAATATTTGTGCATTTAATCTGAAAAGTGTAAAAATGATTGAAGCCAAGAATCAGCTCATTAGAAATTTCACCTCATGATTAATTTCAGTCTTGGCATCGAAAAGCTGACGCATTTTCTCTTCTTTTGTTGGCACAGCAACCCATGTATCATCATTTTCATTTTCTTCAATTTTCTCTTTTGCTTCACGCTCTTTTTGTTCTTTTTGTTTTTGTGCTCTTTCTGCCTGTCGTTTTTCTTTACCTTCAGCCTCACCACCTTCTTTGAATTCTTTTCTGTAAAACAATCACTTTAATCGTTATACATGTGCACTCAGTTTCTTCATCAAAAAGAACAAAAAAGTACTTCAAGAAGAATTTACGCAAATCCTCCATTTGTTTCCCTTCAAGATCAAGATCTGAATCACTGTCCGAAGAAGCATTTGAATCAGAACTCCATTCGTCTGAATCTTTAAGATCACTGTAAGGTTTATTTTTCTCCTCTTCCTCCTCATTTTCGACTTCTTCCTGAACAAATATTCAGATTCCGAAACTTCATAGAAAAAATTTCCAAACCAAAAATTAAAAATGAAAAGCAAAATGTCAACTGTTACTTGTTCATCTTCTTCGTCTTGATTATCTGCACTGGAATAGCCCACTGGATCTGGTTCTGCTCTGTAGGCATTAACTTCCATTTCCATGTCCTGAAACATGAAGAATTCCAACCATCCTTCAAAATCAAATTCACTGGATAACAAATTTTCAAATTCCAGATTTTATTTGTATAGCAAGCATCATCACTTACTTTATTATATTTACGAATTTTCTGTCGCAAAGCAGTGAGACCCTTCGAGTTTGCTTTTGACATAGTTTTTCGTGCTTCCTTATCATCCCACTGTTCGTTCACAAAATCTTCCAGTTCAACCAGAATCCGTACATAAAAACGAGGAGTTGACATATTTTGTCGTGTTAACACAACTTTTGTCTTCTCAAATACTTTACACAGTTCTTCGAACGCTAAAAAATATTAAATCTGAATCATTCTTAGTCTTTAAATAAAAAATCTAAACTATCACTGATGCTTTTCTTCAAGTTTTACTATCTTCTTTATTCTAATTTCTTTCCTGTGAAAACACTCAATACCAAATAAATTTTGAATGGATTTCTAAATTTCATGGGTAGAATTGAAATAAAGACAAAAATAAATTCACTCAGAAGAATTGATTTTTTCATAATTATTTTGGTTGCAGTAAAACGTTGCAAACCTTAGCTTGAAAAATAACTTTATATAGAACTAAAGCTTTTAGTTTTCAAGAATACATCATTCTATAGTTATACTTGACATACTTGACAAAAGCTTTGACATATCCTTGATGTTTCTTGAATTTTTTGCCTGTTTAATCAGATCTTTCAGTTCCTCAAACTTTCGATCTTTTTGTGCCTTGACAACGCGTTTTTGCCCTTCATCATCACTATCCGATGGGTATGCAAAGGCAGCTCTGTAATTACATTCATTGATCAAAGGAAAATGTATATTTTCTAGAAGATTGTGATACTAAAAATTAATAAAAAAAACTTGGCCTCAAAAACAACTCTGCAGAATCGAAATACAAAAATTAAAAGAAACATACTGCGGTCTCTTAATTGGCACATATGGTTCGTCATCGCTACTTTCGGAACCTGATGAGTCGGAACTTGATACTGCTCCTTTGAAAAATTTTGACATTTTTTTCCACTAAAACTAAAATGGATACCATAGTCAACATATTTCAGGTCTCTGTAAAACATACAAGAAACAAATCTTCTAAAATTTCCAGTTTAGTCATTCACAATCAACACCCCCCCTTCAAAAGAATCCACCAAACCACAGTCCCGAAACTTATCGTCATCCTGTAAACCACTACTGTCTTCCCCAAGGCAGAAAAGTCAACCGTGGCCCGTGACAACCAATAAATCGTTGTGAAATACATCCGTCTCATCCTTACGGAATAATCGGTTAAGGATTAAGATTAGTAATTCCTGATTTGATTTGGTAATTAGCTTGCATTTCATGTGTCTCCATCAGTGATTCTCCTCTGATTTGATCAATAAATGCTAAACACATTTGGCAAGTTCTATCGAGATGTAGTCACTGATCTAGTGGTAAGTCACTCTTTATCACATATCAACCATATAAAAATCATTAGCAGTCTCTATATCATCGCATTAAAAAGTATCACTTTCATATATTTTAATGATATTTCAATGCCTGACTTTGAATTGATAACATGCAACAATAGAATTTTCTGAATTTTAAAATTTCTGAAAAATGGACAATAAAGAGACAATGAATAGGAGAGAAGTAAGGAGAAAATGATAATTGTCGGTATCATCATTTTATTACTTCGATTATTTTTATTAATTTTATATGAGTTATTTGTACGACGCGCTAGGTATTTTGAACTGGGATTCTGAAGCCCTATTTCTTGAGTTCTAAGTTCTAAGAACAAAAGTATAGAAATTAGGAAGGTTAAAAACTGGGACAATTTGCTTTATTGATAAAAAACTCATCAAAATTTCGGCACAGAAAGCCAACAAACATCGTGCATTTCGATGTATTTATTCAGCAAACGGCGATCAGAGAGTGTTTTGCTAAAATATGACGCAGATTATTCTTGTAATTTTCAAACAAATTCTTCCCTATTTTTTTTTTCGGTTTTTTCTGGCTCTTTTATTGTCATCAGTATAACTGATAAATTTTGATCTCCATTTGCGCATGAGGACTTTTTTTCAGAAATTACCATTTAGCAGCAGCTAATATTTGGCTTTTCAAAAATTCTATTTTATCTCCTTGTACAATTGTGATAGTTTGTGCAGTTGGTGAAAGGTCATGGAAGGTCATCGCTGAGAATGTTGATCCTCTGATAAATATTTATCTAAATCAAAATCTTGATTTATGGATTCACATGCGCAATCCGAATGAATTGATTGATTGGAGAGAAGAAAGGTGTGGTCGTTCCAATTCTATCGTTCGAACATCTTCTCATTTCTTGTTGTGCAGAGTTTCCGTTGTCTCCTCTTTTCAACATTTCAATATTTTCATTACTTAATTGAACATTTCTTCCTACTACTTTATGCTTAATAAAGTTGCAGTGTTAGAACTTAAAATTCAAACTTTTATTTGCAAATCTAGAAGAATTCTATCCTAACTTAAATGTTAAAAATCAAATGTTCTGTGCTTTTAGTAATCTGGAATGCTAATATTTTTGTCAATGCCAAAAGTAATAACCTTCCCAAAACCGTCGAAATTTCAAAACTAGTTTTAAAACAACTAGCCAGCAATCCATCACTTATGAAATTAATTGCTTTTTGAAATATCTATCAAGTCAATTCTTAAATAAAAATTTTTGAAATGTAAATATCAATGATTTCTCGCATTTCTGAACATGAAATTTGTTGATAATTATTACATATCGTAATCCAGTTTGAAAGGAATCTGATCATACCTATGTTCCGTTGGAAGAAGCATGTATCTTGGAAGAAGTATTTGATCGTAAGTTTCTGCTTTCAACTTCTCTATTATTACAACTCACATCTTTAGCAAACTTTCATCTTTGCCAAAATGATCACCATTTCCTTAAGGGTGATCACTTTGGCAAACATTGTAAAATATATCGAATAATCAGCATAAAAAGTAGTTCATTGCTTAAAAATTAATTTGCAGAAAATTTTTCGTGCATTTAAAATTATTTTAAGCAATGAACAATTCGCAAGTGTTTATCATTTGAAACTCGAAAAATCGATTAGTAAAATCGCTGAAACAAATATTTTTTTGAAGCTAAACGACATCTCGTGATGAATCATTCCATTATATTTATCCATATTCAATATGAGTTAATTTAATCAATGATAATTATTGTCCCTGAAAATAGCTGAATTGCCACATCTGCAGAGACAGAGATCGAAATCACATTGAGATTTAAGCCATTGGTGATCGATCCTCTGCATCGTTTCGAATTTTTTAAATTTATTTTTTCATTGTTTTTCGTTTGCAGTTGATTAGCATTAGTATCTGTATTATATTTGTATTGCGCTTGTGCAAACGCCGAATATATCAACGAAATTCGTTTATGAACCACTCAGCAAATTTTTCTGGTTCGTACTGTCGTTGATACAATAAACTTCTCAATATTTTGAAATAATCGAGAACAGAATGACATACGACATTTAGTGTCCTCTTTTTCAATCTTTTCGATAAAATCCATTGAGAAGACCTTAAAGAAAAGAGAAAAAAGAATTCAGCTCCAAGTGCCCAATATTGAGACTATTCAATCCTCGACTAATTGCAATTAATATTAATCAACTCCTTAATGTAGTCGACACACTTAAATTTTCTAGTTTTCTTTTATGGATTTCATGAGAATTTCTATTTTATTTCACCACTTTTCAGATGATTCGTTCAGCGAAACTTTATTGTTGGAAAATACTTGTAAGCTGCCACCAATTGAACCAAATGAATCGAACTTGGAGGGATATATCGAGCATTACAGGTTACTTACCGATTCGTTCCGATTGATACTTGCTATGTTGCTGGATATTGCTACTGTAGCGAGATGTATCGAATTTGTAGAAACAGATTGAAAAGAGTTTGAAACTTCCATGATATGTATGGAAGAAGTTAGCACTATTGCAAAGGATAATCGATGAGGATGTATTTTACTGGCAAATCGTGAAATTGCTGATCGATAATCAGATAGCATTAATTAGGTCAACAAGAAATGTGCGACCAATAATTAAGTCTTCGTTATCAAAAATTTGACGTGATAGGTGAAACCGATGATCATTTTGAAATTCTCTCTACGCAGGAACAATCGAAAAACAAAAACAATAAAAATCAATTTCTTCAAGCTCACGAGATGTTCTCTGCTTATGAAATTTATATTTGTCTATTATATTCATTAACTTTGGTTAAAAATACTGATCGATAAGTACGCTATTAACTTAACTTAGAAAAAATATAATATTTACAATAATAATAATAAATAATAAATAATAATAATATCATATAGGTAAAATTGTGATATATAATACTAGTGAAAATGATAAAAAGAATTTCTCGATTTTAAATTTCGATTTCTCATCCTTCGGTTCTATAGATCTATCCATTGCAATAGCCAAATGCCAAATATGGCTTCTATGGATGATGGATATTTGATTGTACATGGTGAACTGGAATCCTGGAAACAAGTTCGAGTTCCTAAACATGAGTATAATTTTTTAAATTACCAGGAAAACAAACAATTTAATGCTTTGTTTTGCATTTTTTACTTCATTGCTGGCTATAAAGAAATTAAAATTCATTAAAAAACTCTTCATTGATAATAAGGATTCTTTTTATAGAAATTGAATTTTCGTTACGGTAATATTTTAGATGCTACTATCAAGGTCTCAGTGGTGGTTTATATCCGAACATCAGTTGGTATCAACTGATTGGTGATCTCGTCGAGGTGATTTTGAGATATCTTATTCAGTAATTTTAAGAGTTAAGTCACTTGCATTTGACTACAACTATAAACTTAAACAATCTGATATCCATGAATCTAAAATATTGTCAGTTTTTTAAAATGTATTTCTTATCATTTTGCTTATCAAGAAAGTCATCGAAAGTTTACTCATAATATGGCATATTATCATTATAGTTCTGATCAACTCATAAATTTCAAATAGTCGTGTTTGAAACAACAAACTTTTAAGATGAGATTCGCATTGCAGATACCCCCTAACAAGCGACTTCGTGTTCCATACGATCAGTTCATAGTGCGGTGCTACAATAAAACTTTGCTTGGAAAAATCAGCAATGAACCATTTTATAATGAGTCCATATTTTATGAACGAGCTTTTGTAACATTTTCCAAGATGGATAATATGGTTTGTTTACAGTGAAAAATTCTAATTCAGTCGATTTTGCTATATTTCAGTATGGATTGCAAATGATAAAGTAAAACCAATCCTTCAGTTGAAAGTAGTAGGAAAGCAAGAGAAGATGGAATTTACTTCCATAGAGTCGTTATTATCCGGATAAATGTGTTTTGAGAGATTTTTTTTTTTGATGACAATTTTTTTCAAATTTTATTCAATTCCTAATCAAATATTTTTTTCAGCTCAATGATAAGTCAGAATTCGCACAAGCAGATCCAGTATGATTTTTTTTTGAAATTATTTTTTCAAAAAAAAAGTGATTTTTGAATTAATGACAGATTTAAATTTGATTTTTTATACTTTAACCGATAATTTCATCGTCTTTTTTGTTTTCAGGAAAAACCGTCACTCAGTATTCTTGTACTAGATTCCGTATCGAGGAATCAATTTCTACGACATATGCACAAAACTGTTGAATACATGAAACAGCTTGGTTTCATCATTCTAGAAGGTTTCGAAAAATTATAAAAAGTCTGACTAGTAGCTTTATTAGAAAGAAAATTTAGTTTATGACTGGAAAAATTGAAAAGTTATATCGGAATGGAAGATGAATAAGGTATAAATTTAATACATCTTACTGCCCTTCTCTATAGCCAGAACAAAGCAATCATTTTTATATTTTCCATCGACGCAATTCTTATTATAATAATAACTTTCCAAAAGTTTATAAAAAACTCGAGCTTGGTAGTTCAGGATACACAAAAGTGGGCGATAATTCTGCAGTGAACTTGTTGCCAATACTGGCTGGCAAATCAATATTACCGCAGATTGGTGGCAATGGTGATGAGATTTTACCACAAAATAAAACAATTTCCTTAGAAAATATTGAATTTTTGTGGACAATGATGAAAGGTACTGCTTGTTTGCAGAAAATGTTTTTTTTTTTGAAATTTCATATTAACCGATAATTGCAAAAAAATTATTGGAAGAATAATAATAATATAAAGATGATTTGAATTAGTTATAAACATGAAAGTTTAAAATATCAATTTGTTAGATGATTCAATGATACTTTGTAAAGTATAAGATGAAATATATATATGTTAAATATAAATTTAACTCTCAAGACAGGAAATGTGTAACGATGATAAATGATGATATCGGTAATATATTTCGCGGACTATTTTACTATCCCAACGAGACATTCCAGGGGTATAAAGCGCCACCAACACATTTCTACTTTCGACCTTTTCACTTGTTCAATTATCGTCATAATAAAATTCCTGTCAATGGTCAGTGTTTTCGAACCGGAGAGGTATCATTTTCATGAGCTTGCCTGGTTAAAAATTAAATTCCGATCTCAACTAGTAGTTTTGTTTGAGAGACAGACTGATCATTCGTTTCTGCATCATTGAATTTGAAATCACTTAGATTTGCGCCGAAGTCTACTTGGATATATGGGAAACATTTGCGACTAAATTTAAAGATTTATGCCATTTTTCATTCAGTTTTATTACTGATCTAACGCATAATAACCCGAATAATGTTGAAGCTATTGATGATCGATTGTTGTAAGTCATATCATTATGTAAATAAAATTTGCAAATTTTATTTAAAAAAAAAAAAAAAATTATGTAAATTAAGTATTTCTCTTTATTTTTTATGAAATTATTTCTACCAATATTTCGACGCCAAATGAAAAAGTTCTTTTTGTTCAATCCTAAAACACAATGGGATAATCTCGATTTTTCCGTTCTTCCATCTTTGGACTTTTACTCGTTTTTTATAAAAGCCATTCTTCAAGGATCAATGTGAGGAATGAATGCGAAAGTATACTTAACCTTTAGAACATCTTTGCAACGTCTACGTGACGGCGGGGTATTCAATTCAATGGCGTTGATTATAATGGGAGATCACGGGAATCGGATTGGATCAATTCAACGGACTTACATTGGTCGAATCGAAGAACGAGCGCCACTATTCAGCATCAAATTACCCGATGCCTTCACTTACAAGTATCAACGGGAAGTAGAAAATTTGAAGAAAAACACGAAAAGGTTAGAAGTTTAATAGAAAGAATTTTTTTTTTAAACCCAAAAGAGATCGAATTTTTACAATTTCAACGGAATGAATGCTGAAGTACATATATCCTTCAGAACATCTTTGCAACGTCTATATGATAGCGGAATATTCAATTCGATAGCGCTGATTATAATGGGAGATCACGGGAAAATATAATATGAATTCTCAAACACATCGAAACATAGCTTTTTTCGAAACATTCCGATACTTGAAGGATGTAGATTCTTTGCTTCTTTTTGAAGAAATTTTTAATGCCTCTGAAGATGGTTAAAGTTACGTCAGTACCAATAATGCCTTATGCAGTTTAAGGAAATTTCGGGCTAGAATCCATAATTATGAACAATCGTTCAGTATAAGTTTATTCCTTAAATATTTCAAAAATTTAGATTGACCAGTAATTTTGACGTACATCAAACACTGAAGGATATATCTAGGGCCGAATTTCGACGAAATCGGTCTTATTACGACCAAAAAGGTACCAAAAAGAAAAAATATTCAAGAATTAGAAAGATATTGAATGAATTTAGTCCTTCACGAGCTGCTAATGATTCCGATAAGAACACAAATAGAATTAGTAATAGTGATGAGGATGAGGAGCTTCTTAAAATGAAAAAATGTTGAAGTCACATTGTTCCCTCCTGAGTTTTCGAAATTTTTTTAGTTTAGAAAGAATGTCTAGAAATTGTACTAAAATTAATTTGTGAGCAGAATTTACTTTAAGAAAAAGAAAAGATTATTAGTATAATAAGTATAAAAAAAAGATTACTGGTATAATTTTAAAGAAGTGAATGTCTAGGTAGAGGTATCAGTTTATTGGATGAGGTGGTAAACGAGGATCGAACTTGCGAGGATGCTGGCATTCCAGAAAATTTTTGCCTATGCATGGAACGAAGAAATTTGAATAGATTGAACAGGTTTGTCTTCGAAATATCTTTTTTTTCTCTAATCTTTACAAATCTTTTCTCCTATTGATTGGCAAAATTATGTCATGGAAAAAATTGGACTTTTTTAAAATCTTCCAAAAATCTTTGAAAAAAAGATGAAGTATGGACTATTGATTTTTTAATACTGCGTCAATTTAAGAAAACTGCATCTTGACATGAAGGCTTGGATTTTTTGTTAGATTTGACTACTATCTCTCTCCATTGCTACCTATTCCTTTGCAGTAGCTCAACAGAATTTAAAAATTTGATAGAGTTGGCGAGGAATACCATTGCAAACAACGATTGTCTTGATGTAAACCATCTGGAAGTACTTTCGGGAAAAATTGACGTATACGCCATCAATCAAATGGTTAGACACGGATTGCGTGATCAGGCTGAGTAAGTTCTTGTGCGAAATGAATTGTTGTACTATCAAATGCTCCTTGAAATGCTTTACGCTTTATGGGTAGTTTATCAACACGAGAATCATAATAATCATTATTATTGGCTTATTTTATGGATGGAATTTTGGCATAGCTGCTCTGATGCAGTAAATCTGCATATTTCCAGTTTCGACAAACTCACATTTTAACTTACTTAGCTGGCCAAAAATTCGAGGAAAGCAAGCAGAATTAGAAATATTGTATTTTGAAATAAATGTTACGGTGCCCATTATTACTCGGAATCCAACAAATCAAAGGTTTGTACCGTATTCAATATTTATAATCCATATGGTTTTTATAATGAAAAATTGTTAAATATTCATTTCATTAAGTAATATTTATTTTGGACGCATGAATTTTTTCAAAATATATATAGAAATATAAATATAGAAAAATTGGTGAATTTATAGCGCACCGGAGCGGATGTATTTCGGATTCATATAATCTCCAATTCCGAAATCATTAATATAGTATTAAATATAGGAAATTTGTAGAAACTTCTTACGGGAAATGTGTTTTCTTTGTTGCGGTTAACTTGAGTAATTAACCAACGAGCCTGTAGAAGAGTCGATCGTGATCGGTAATAACTGCAGAGTTAGACAGAAAATAGAGTTAAAATAGAGTTACAGCGCAATGAATCAATAAAATAAAAACGTTTTTTAGAAGTACGGGCAGCGAAATGAATGACCTACAATTGTGATTGTAAGACCGGAACAATTACATGAGTATGAGTAGCAATTTCTCACTTGTGAAGACAAAGATGAGGGTTAGACATATGCTTAGTGATAGGATGGGAAAATGAAATTTAGAGCTGATGAGTTATGATCAGTATAAGAAATTTATGCTATAATCTGCTTCGGTTTTTCGACGCTAAATTGTTAGTTGGAAATTTTTTTTGCAGGATATTTGTATTATTCCGCGTAAAACATTATGTAAGAGCAGGCAGTTATGCTCTGGTCAGTGATCCGTATGTTTATCGCAATGAATTCGGTTGTGCTGCCAAAAAATTACAAACATTCTGTTCATGTTGTTTTTGACATGAAATACTAATCTTTGCGATGTTTAGAAGTTAATTGTTTGTTTGTTATGTATTAATAGTATTACTTATTTATTTATTCAAGTGTTTCTTTTCTTCATCTCTTCAAAATGGAATTTCATGAATGTTTCTCTTCTCACTTCCCTGTCCACACTCTACTCATTCTTCACAATATGACATTAATCGGTAATAATAGAAAACTTATTGTTAACCTTACATTTGGTTTGATCTGACCTTTCCGTTTGATCTATGTGATATAAGTTGTTGTGATGACGTTCTTTAGACCATTTTTCAATGCTTTTTTTATATTGCTATCTTCCTCTCTGTTTTTGTATCATTGATGGATTGAAAGTTTCGATGTGCAGTTCACATTTCCTTTCGGATTGTCTATTATTGAGCTCTTTGTTTTTGTTAAAATTACTCCAAACTTGCTTCCTCCTTATTCTCAAGTCAGATTCAAATTGCTTTTTGACAGATTATGTTCCATGCAATCTCGAATTAATCTTTCTGCAAGCATTTTTGATGATTATATTATCATTGCCCAAGACAGTCATTCAAATTCTTTCTCATTTTTTGCACTTTGACCTTACCAAACATACCATCTCCGAGAGATCCATTCACAAGCGTACTGCGGGTGATTTGTCGATCAATTTCATATAGTGAGGCCAATAAAGGAAAATGCTAAAATCTCGTCGTTTTAATTAATCAATATTATGAATAATTAATGAAATGATTGGATCACTGCATCAAAGAAAAGAACATTAGCATATGTCTCTTTACTAGGCCTATTCTTTGGCTAACTTTGCCAGGTTTATTCTTTGGCACAGGTTTTGTGAATGAATAATCTCTCTCTATTTTTTCGAATCATTTCTTGTGATTTTCGTTGAGAGTTGAAGCAGTTTTCCGATCTCTGAAAGCTTTGTATTTTCCATCGATTAATTCTGGTTTGTTCATCAAACTGT
>JAOVVO010000164.1:0-132393 GCA_028564675.1 Onchocerca lupi | reverse complement strand
GAAAGTAGTCAAGATCCTCCTCTTATTTATAGAGAGAGGATCCTGCTAGAATTACAATATTTAAATTATTGATTACATTTTGAGATGACAATTCAGAACAACAAAAATGATTGAATTAAACAATTGATATCTCGAAGTTTCTCGGAATTTCCGACAGGTTCCATTTAACTTTTTGTTGTCTTTCAGATCATAGTTTGGACATTTATTCAGTTGCTCGTAATTAAGGGGTAGTTCAATGTTGCTGCAAACATAAATTTGTCGTAATATTCTTGCAAATTTTTTCTTGTACTTGGAGAGATGGTGAAGAATACGTAACTATTTTCTTTAGGTTTACTTGTTTCACTGGCTTAAAATCTTTTGAGTTTTGTGTTATAGATATATCCTACCATAATCGCGCAAGAGTCCTTACAATAGTGACTAATTAAAGAATACAAGTGTTTCTTTTATTGTTCATGCCATCTACATCTATCATTTATCTTTGTTTAACTTCAGAAGTTCTGAGATTCTCGTTGCAAAAATTCTTAATTATTTTGTATCTCTTTGTTTCGAGGGAACACATCCTGTATTTTGTAGGCAGTTACAGTTTGCTGGTCACTGAAAGTAAATATTACTGGAGGATATAGTAACTGTGGATAGTGAAATACCAGCCTGTGTTGAGAAGATTTTTGACGATTGTAAAGAAAGAATTCGTCGCCGCTTTAATCATTATTATTTTTACATATCCTCAATCATTCTGGGTTTTCATCACCTGCGTCTTCAATTTCTTCATTGTGGTGTGAGACATTTTCATTAATTGATACCACGTTTAAAGGCATGGTAGTTGAAACCATTCTGGGAAGGATGAGCAGACGATTATGAATTTCGAATTCTCGGATTGGTTCTTTGAAATTTTCAACAAATCGGAATTTTTTTGCCTTTTGTTAGGGATATCATTCGAGGATTCAGACGGAATATTATCACTACCAACTTCATTTTAGCAGTTTTTAGACATTGGAACGTTGGAACAGCTTTGTTGACTTTTTTTTGCTTGAAACAGTAATGATATAAAATAAATTACTTTCTTGAAAAAATGCTTTCCGATTTTTCTTCATAATTCCTCATAAATCCTTATTAACATTTCGTCATGGGGTTGTCTAATATTTGTTCTTGTGGATGCACTTCACTGCCAAGTATTATGAAAGAAAATACAGCGATTGTATGCATATCTATTTAACGAAGTCAAAACTACAATTATTTGAATGGCTACATATGTTAGTCTATTTGTTCCATCATGGTCCGGGAAATACATAATTTTTTTTTTAATTTTTTTTATATGCAGTGAATGCTTTCATATTGAGGGTTCAGTGCTCAAATCCTATCGTTGACAATAATTTGGAATTTGGGCACGTTGTATGAAGTTAAACATATTGCATGAATCTTTCTTCTTGTCGCGATCCTCATTTCAGTCTGATAAATTTTCCCTTTGTGACATTTTTTAACTAGGTATTAATACCTAATATTACTTACTTACATATTCTCTTAGACTTCTTTTTTCTTTTGTCGCAAGAAGCTAGTTTGAAATTTTTAAAAATCGTTTTCAAATTTATACATTGGAAAAATCCTTAATAATTAATGCAAATCTAATCTAGATCAAACTTTAAATTTGAATTAATCTGTTTGTTTGAAAGTTTGTTCTTATATTTATATAGAATTTGTAACTGTGTCTTTTCTTAACTTTTATCATAACCATCGATTCGGAGTGACCACTTTATGGATAATCATTGTCAATTTGTAATAGTCATACAAAATTTAGCAGCTTTATTCATAATAAAGGACAGATTGATAATTTTTATGGCTAACTGCAAGCTGTTCAGTTTTGATGTTCAAACTTTACTATGTTTTTTTCAACAAAGGATGTTTGGATTGCCGCATCCAGGTTAATAGCAATTAAGGTTAATTTCTATTAACTTATCGTAGTGCTAAAAATCCTGATGAATTTGAAATTTAGAATGATTGTGTTTTAAAATTCACTCTTGAGATGGGTAACAATCATCAATGAGATAACGGGGAACATTGCAGGACATAGAAATAGTGGATACATTATTGCCGCATTCATCACATTCATTCATATCAACAGTACTTGTTGTTTTAATGACAATGGCTGTAATTCTATACGCTACACCGATGTATTCAGTCGTCATACCCTTTCTTGCTACTATTTATTTTCTTGTTCTGGTATGCTTCATCAAAAAAAAAAAAAAGTTTTTTTTTTAGAGTTGATATTTTTCAATTTCCAGAAAAAAGAAGCAAGAAAAACATTACGAAAGAACATGAACTTATTACAGTAACTCTTAATGACACTTAATGAAGAGCGAAAAATTGTTTAGAAATTGATTCTTATCAATTGCTCTTTTTTCTCTTCATTTAATTCAGTATTTGTTTTGTGATTGTATTTTTTGTGCCATGAAATGGGTAATAATAATTAGTTGCTGCATGCATTCTTTGGTAAAAGCATGATATAATACTTCTTTTTTCCTTATTTCAAATTTTCGGACGAAAAATTTAGTTTTTTGAAATATTATTTCAAAAATGTAATTTTTCATTTGAAATATATTTTATTATAAGAAGGATTTTATTTTTGCTAAACGATATTATTAATATAGATTTTTGGAAGTTTTGGCAGTTTTCGACAGTGAAACCTTTTGATGCCATTCTATTTATTGTTGCAACATTTTTGTAATTTATTTCGTATCAGTTGTGGGTTGAATGTAGTTTTTATAATCTTTAATTCTTTTTGAACTAACGATAAGATGGGGATTTTTTCTCCGAGATTTATTCTGGAGCTTTTTATTCAAATTTTTTGCAATGAGGTTTTCTTTTGCTCAAATGGCATTGCTGCAGTTTGCATGTTGCTGTCATGATCATGCGCCACATGTGATTCAAGATTGAGAACGGAATTAGGTTTCATTGCGTATAATCGTTTCAGTCAGGAGTTCCATTCAACAAACACTTCCGGATTATCATTGGGCCTCCGTTCTTTTGAAAGTAGCATGACTGCAATTTCTGACAGCATCATGGTATTAATTATTTGTTTGAGTTTATTGAAGGTTCACAAGTTTGCATGTGTTTGCATGTTTGCAGGATTTGCAAGATCTCGATCAACGTTTACCGTCAACACTGATCACCCTTATTGGATGTGTTGTTACCGCTTTTATTATTATGAGTGTGCCGATACTTATGACGCCTCAAATTATCTTTCCCTTCGCTATTATTTTATTCCTAAATTTTTTGTTGATGGTAATTTTTCAATCGATACTGCATGAAATATGGATATAATCAGATTCACTCCAAAATAGATTATATATTATCGGTGCGGTATAGTGCGGGATATTATTGTTATGCTTCTTTTATTCTGTTATTAACGTCTGTTAATTTATTCTATGCACTTTAATTATTTCTTACAGAAAATTCTTGCCTGGCGAGAAAATGGTTTCATTTATATAACAAATAATTTCGGCGTTAAGTTTATTTTTTCGCTCTGACTTCTGCTAATATTAAGTTTATTAGTTTTTGTATCTTCATATATGTGATGAAAGTTAGTGAAATACTGCTACTGGAGCAGAAATTTTCCATGATCTTATTCAGAAGAAGAAATTGATAATTTCCTTGACATAATTTTCCATCAGAGTATTTCCAAATCGGATTTCAAAAAAAAAAAAGTCTTTTTTTATATTCTGAAAAGAATATAGAAAACCTGATACACATTTTTACATAATATACTTGCATCTTAT
This sequence comes from Onchocerca lupi, assembly GCA_028564675.1. Lineage (NCBI taxonomy): Eukaryota > Metazoa > Nematoda > Chromadorea > Rhabditida > Onchocercidae > Onchocerca > Onchocerca lupi. Next base: position 128,623 of record JAOVVO010000164.1, on the reverse strand, counting down.
CTAAAATATTGTTAAAAGCAGACAAAATTTCCATTAAAATTTGTGAAAGATTTCTCTGTTGTCAGTTGTTTGTCTTTATATTTGTTTATGCTTTTATCTCATTGTTGCAACAACTGGAAATCCAAGCTTTTCGTCTTACGTTTTCTTCTTAGGTACATACTTCAAAATCGCTTGAGTTTCGGATATCTGTTTGTTGAAGATTGAAAAAAATGACGATGATTACTTATAAGTTGATTTATTTCATGCTATTGTTTTGCAAATCTAACACCTATTGCTTGCTTACAATTCATTCTCACCTATTGCTTTAGATTCTTTTGTTTTGGTATGGAATTTACTGCATGTTTATTGTAATGTAATATGTAGAAAAAGAGCATTCTCATGAATTTGAAAAAAGCTGAAATAGTAGTACTCTGAAGAATAAAATATATGGAATCTAAATGAGATTCATACAATACTAAAACACATTGTGAGTTCAAAATTTGTTTCTTGTCCACACCGTAGTATTTGTTTATATGTACATACTGACGGCTTGCATGCTATCATTTCATTTAACTCCTTCTCCTTATGCTCACAACTAACTGCAAAAATTTATAAGCCAAAAAATACTAAATCATAGATTTTTGTTGCTAAAAGTGATATACTTCGTATTATATCAAAAATCAGGAATATACATCATTTTCAGCGTTTCTATATTTCGACGTCACGGCAATTGAAACGTCTTGAATCTGCTGCTCGATCTCCTGTTTATTCGCATTTTCAAGTTAGTTCTTTGTTCGTTGAAGAATGGAAATAAAGATTCTAATGTGGGAAGAATTTACAAGGATTTTGTTTTAAGCCTTCCGGAATAGAACCCTTACTGGTTGATAGTAAATGTTAAAGTTTTTCTGATAGAAGTATTAAAATAGATGCGACTAATACTCATTATTAAGTAACTGAACCATTTCTTTTCTGAGTTGAAAACATAGAAAGAAACAAAGCTGTTATAATGATGAAGCGTAGAAAAGTGTGATATCTCAAAATTTAGCACCTTTTTGATTTTGGGGACAAATCTTTCTTTAAAAGACCCAAATCTTACTTTAGATCCTTGGAATTCATTATGATAAATTTCAGGAATCAATCCAAGGCTGTGCTTCGATCAGAGCATATCGATGTATGGATCGTTTTATCCGTGAATCTCATGATCGCCTTGATAAGAATATTGTTATTCAGTATCACTCAATGGTTGCTAACAGGTGTGAAGAATGTTATTCAACATTAATAAGGTGCAGCTGTCCAAGTCTAGTTCTGTGTCTTTGGGTTACTTATTACAATAATTATTAACATGTAAATTCAAAATATGGTTTGAGTTTCAGATGGTTAGCCGTGCGTCTGGAACTTGTCGGGAACCTTATTGTGTTCTGCTCGGCTTTATTTTCAGTACTCTATAGAGAGAGTGGATCAGTGACAGCTGGTTTGGTTGGATTATCCGTTGCATATGCTCTCAGTGTACTCTTTTGATTAATTTTTTATTTTTGAAATTTTTTAATGTGAAATTCGGTAGCTATCCCGATAGATAACACTTTTTTCTTTAATCTCAATTTCAATTCCGATTTTTCATTTAGCTTTATAAAAACAAATGATGGGTTGAAAATTATTACTAAAAAAAAAAAAAATAATCGATCGTCTTATGATTTTTATGGATTCTTATTCGAATTACTTATTTTTCACTTTAGATAACACAAACTCTAAATTGGGCCGTACGTACGGCAAGCGAATTGGAAACCAATGTTGTTGCTGTTGAACGTCTAAGAGAATACAGTGATTTGCCAACTGAGGTAAGAAGTTAGTCAAGCAATTTTTGCGTTGAAATTAATATACTTTCAACAAAAATGGTATCATAATGCATCATATCATGAAGGTGAAAGTAGTCATTAAGGCATATATTTTGAAAGTTCAAATTTGGCCAAAAAGAGTGATGGTAGCTTATTATAATACTTTTCGTGAATTTTTAGACAGAGAACATGCTCATTGCAGTAAGCCTTGTGTTTTCTTATATTAAATTTATGTTTTTGAAGTTATATCATTGAAATTATATTGCTAAAATTATATTATTGTGAGATTGCATTATTGAAAAACCGCAAATAACACTTGAGCTTATAAAAAAAATAGTTTCCGAAGTATTACTATAATACGTAATAAATATTTGCAGGGTTTAGCGAATGAAAATTTGGCGCATATGCCACCACGAGATTGGCCAAGTAAAGGAGAAATTGTTTTCGAGAAATTGAAGATAAAATATCGTGATAATTTGGAATTTGTCTTGAAAGGAATCAGTGCAACAATTCATCCAGCTGAAAAAGTTGGCATTGTTGGCAGAACTGGTGCAGGTCAAGTATTACATTTACAGTTCACCTATATTCAACTTAATGGACTAAACTAAACAGCATAAATGCTAAACTTTAACTTAATTCCCCGGACTCTTGCACAACTATGCAGAAGGTGTATAATTGAAAATCCGTGAATTCAGAATCGAACCAGCAGCCAGCATTTAATCAACATATTCCTTTCAGGTAAAAGTTCTCTTACACTTGCTTTGTTTCGCATTATTGAGGCAGATTCAGGTCGAATATTAATTGATGGTGAAGATATCTCGAAAATATCGCTGGATAATCTTCGCTCAAAGTTAACAATTGTTCCACAGGTGTCATTTTTTAACGACTGATTCAGTAGGGGTTTTCATTGAATTCACCAGGATTAAATGCGTGATTGTTATATTGCATACTTCCATTGCATTATGAATATATCGGAAATTCCCATATGTTAATTTCATTGAATGAAGGATCCTGTTGTGTTTTCTGGAACGTTACGCATGAATTTGGATCCATTCGGTCATTTTGATGATGCAGTATTATGGAATGCATTGCGAATGGCTCATCTTGATTTATTGGTGAACTCGTTTCCCAACAAACTGGAGCATAAATTAAGTGAAGGTGGTGAAAATATTAGGTAAGAAGTATATTTCAAAATCCTTCGCTGTTGGCGAATCAAGCTTATCGAACTATTACAAATTGCAAACAATATATATACATATACTATTTGAATATTCCGATTTCTGGAAGTCTCTGACTTTCAAATTTTGAAAAAATTACAATTGTGCAACCAGAAAAAAACATATGATTATCGGATGCAGATATGGTTATGCCATTGCATGGATGCCTAAAAAGTCAAACTATTTTTTAGGATCCATCAAATCCAGAAAAAATGAAATAGAAAGATGCCTTTTGGAGGAGACCTTTGCATTTAGAAATAAGTGGAAATATTGAGAATATTCGACAGCGTTATGATATATGTAATTAATACGCATACTACTGGAAATAATCACTGCTGTTTTAGTGTTGGACAGAGACAACTGCTTTGTTTGGCTCGAGCAGTGTTGCGAATGAATCAGATTTTGATTCTGGATGAAGCAGCAGCGTCTGTTGATATGGAAACAGATGCACTAATCCAAAAAACGATACGTGAACAGTTCTCCCGTTGCACGGTGCTTACAATTGCACATCGCTTACACACGGTTATGAATAGTGATAGGTTCGCTTTATACTGATATTTTTTAAGTCGTCAAGTATTTTTTTTTTTTAATTTACGAAATAATTAGACGTATTTGGGATTTGTCATTTATTTTTTTGCTGATTTTAGGATTTTGGTACTTGAAAATGGTTGTATTCGTGAATTCGATACACCAAAAAAGTTGTTGGATGATCCGGATTCATTGTTTCATGCAATGGTAAAAGACTCTGGATTGTTACCTACTAAAGAACATTAGAATATTCTGTTTCATTTTGTGATTTAATATGCTAGATCTCAGACTACTAGAACTAAGTTTGTTGGTCATGCAAATAAATTGCTTTATATGGCTTACTAATCTCTATTATGCTGAAATGAATCCAAATAGTTCTCAAAAATTAAATTTTTTGTCTGAACTTTGACAACTTATATAGTGCTTAAAGAAATTATTTCATCGTTGAATTCGTACTGCATTTCTAGGTAGTGAAATGATATTCTAATATAGCTTCGATTACATAAAGATTTTTCTTCTTTGTTCATGCATCAATTTTCCCTTCCCCAACATCATTTTTGTATGAAATAATTGACGATTTGTTTTTTTTTTTTTAGCTTGTCATTATGTTTGATGTGATTGATCTTTTATACAAAGCAATTTTGTTTTAGGATGTTTGCCAAAAAAAAGGCATTCTTGTAGTTTAGGTTGCACTTACAATGTTCATAAATCGTTTGTAGTTTTCGGGGTAAATATGAAATATTGGGTTGATTCTATTATCTATGATTTTTAGAAAGGGAGCTGTAGAAGTGAGAGAAGAAATGGAACTTCGATTAAGAAAAAGGCCAAACTTATAGAAGTATGGAAAATGGAATTTGCAGAAAGAGAAGTGTCTAGGAAACAACTTGTGCGAAAGTTTATTCCTAACTTGTTTTCTGTCTTGGCGGTTTTTTGGACTGGATTATGAGAATTAAATGTCGCTAATACATAATTATTATAAGGAATAAAAGTTTAATGTCTCTAATACAAGTCGAGTCGTGAGAATACATCAACATGGTGTTCTTATGATATCATTGATCGTATGAAAATGATCTCGAGTAATTTTAATGACTTCATGGAGGTCAGTAAATAATCAATGTATTATATTATATGATTATTGTAATGAATGAAATGACGATTATAAATTGGACAGAAGGAGCGACAGTAAATGTGATGATTTTTACATCACAAGAAAATGCAAATGTGCGAGTATAGTACTTGTAAATAGATCTTCGCTCCTCCTGATTTATATGAATTTCAGGATTACTTGTTATTACTCATATTGCTTGCATATTCCATCTTGCAAGTTGCACTGTATTGTCTTTCCAAATATCAGTTTATCCGTCTTGCTTTTGAGATCTTTATCAATGCTAAGAGACCTCCACAACAAGGTCTTAGTCATGATGGCAAGTATATGAATCTTTTAAACCTCGGCACATGCGAAATATGTTCTAGTCGAATCACCTCTGGAAGTCTCTTTAAATCTTGGCTAAATAAAAGTCCAATTTAGGATAGATTGTTTTATTGCCAAGAGATAATCAAAATTATAAGTGTTTCTGATCAGCTGGAATTCGTTTGATGCTAAAACATTTTAAAAGTAATCGATGAATTGGCCTCTGCGACATAATTAATTAGCAGCATAAAATCTTCAAAATTTGAAAAAATGAAGGTTTACATAGGTATTATTGATTTTATGAAGTTTACTTTTAAATAAAATGATATTTAATTGTAAGAACTAGAGGAATAAAGTTTTAAATATGAAAAAAGAGTGAAATGGTATAAAGCAAATACTATAAATTGTTATCAGTACGAGAAGACAAATTGATTTTGGGTGGCGATTTGTTGTCCCGAATAGATTATCAGCATAAAAAAAGACGCTGTTGTATTGATAACGTCTAAAATATACTAAGGACCATAAGGATACTTTGAACATGATGTACGATGGCGTTATTCTGAATGATAAATTGAGCAAATATTTCTTAAAAACTTCTAATATATATATAACCTTATTATGCCTAAATGTTTCTCTTTCCATCCTTATATCTAATGATGTAAAAAAAGGAAGAAGCGAAATATCATTTAAAAACAGGATGTTGGCAACTGAATTGTTATGAAAAAGAAATTGTTGAAACTGTGTATGATGTAATTACTCTGTTTCGTTCTCATACGTTTCTACTTAATGAGTTTTCCTTCTTTTTCTTTTCTATTTGATGACTTCATAATTACTCTTTTTTTAAGCTGACAATGGCCCCACTTAATGTTGCTATTTTTTTAAAATGAGTTAACAAGCGATCAAATAACGAAGGATAGCTATTATAATTAGATTTCATGTCATCGGTCATCTTAAAAAGATTAGAAGATGAGAACTAGGCAAAGTATATGTGCAAGTGCACACAAAAATATTTGCTTCCAATTCTCTTCCACTTTTATGAAATATCAACTAATCAGCTGTTGAATTTGTTATATTAAATTCGAAAATCTGCGTTGTCCCACGAAAATTTCAACTTATTGCGAAGACGAAGTTCATTTTTGAAAGCCTTAATTGTTAAAAAATTTAAAAAAAAAACAAAATTTTTACGTAATGTTATTATTACTTGGCTCCAACTAATAGCAATTAAATGATTTTTATGATTATGATATTTGACGAAATCTCTGTACGTAAGAAAGATATTATTCTTATATGTACTAATTTGTTTACTAATTCAGTGCTAAAGCATGCTTACTGTAGTTTATTGCTACTTTCAGGATCTTCAGTTATATTATGATTTCTGAAAGACCTGAAAGAACCAACGATTAATATTATTCGAAATTTCGGAAATTAATAAAAGGTTTCAGACTCAATAGATATGGAGCAAAATGGCTTTTTAAAATTCAAATTAGCACTGATATTGGTATTAGCATATTTTGCTGCTTCAACAATATTGCAGTGGCTTTTCATCCTACAGTATCAACTATCAATACCTCCAAAAGGTTTTTGTGATAGCCAATTTAAGGCTGTTGCTGAAGTTTTCAGGTATATTTCATTTAAATTAAAAAATTTTCTCTTCAATCGTTAGAATTCATTTCACTTCATCTATATCCTTTGATAAATTTAAAATAACATTTTTACATTGAACCATCACTCTATATTTTTCCTTTTTCAAACTTTGTAATAAATTCTTCATGAAATATGGTTAGATGTAAAAAAAAAAAAAAAAAGAAAAAACGTAGAATAACGAATTTAACAAAAAATGGACAATAAAACAAAAGGATAAAACAAAGAATGTGGAAAAGAATTGGGTGGGAAAAAATAATCAAATTTGAAAGTAAATTTGTACGTGAATAAAAATAACAATCACATTTCAGGCAGAATTTTGAAAAGGGTTTGGAAAGAGAAGGTGCGCATTTAGCAGTTATTCAAAATGGCAAAGTTATCGTAAATTTATGGAGTGGTTATTCAGATTCAGAATCACTTCGTGAATGGACTGAGGACACTAAAACCGTTCTATTTTCGACTACAAAAGTTCGATCAGAAAATTGAACATTAATTGAAAATTTGAAAATTTGGTTCTGAAAATTTGAAAATTATCTATCTTTGAGTGTAAATTTCAGTCATTATAGCATTTCATAACATTAATAAGGTAATCAATTTAAATATTTAATCAAAAATATTTCTCATCTCTGTTTCTTATTATATTGTTAAAATTTCATGACTGGACTAAAAAAATTTATCCAAATTTATATTAATAATTGAATTTAAAATACACTGTAATTTAAAAAATATTTATTTCATTGTGATACCATTATTCTATTAAGTTTCCGAATTTTATAGTGCTTACTTGATTTCTTCAATTACAGGCAATTGCAGCACTTTGCTTGGCAATGCAAGTTGATCGAGGTCGTCTATCATATGATGATTTGGTAGTGAAATATTGGCCAAAATATGGACAATATGGGAAGCATTTAACTACAATTGAAGATGTTTTGACACATAAAGTAATTGTTCCTTTTTAAGTTTTTTATAAAGTGATAAAAATGATAAAAAAGGTCCGGGATTTTTCAAAAAAAAGACGATAAAAAATTGAGAATTCAAGTTGATTTTGAAGAATTTTAAGGAATCACTCTTTTCTTTGCATTTTTATTCGATATTTTTTTAAGCATTTTCATTTGTATAACTTCTGAGATGCATCAAAAAGTTGTACAGGCTGGAATTCCATATCTTGAGAATATTACGATGGCAGATGTGGCAAACGAAAAAGAAATTATGAAGAAAATCGAAGAAGCTAGTCCTCTTTGGAAACCTGGAACTGCTACTGGGCATCTTTTACAACTTCAAAAATTAAATAAAATAATTTCTTAATAAATAGAATTCTGTTGTAGAGCTGTTCGATTTCTCTATGATAATTTTTGAAGATTTCTCGAATTGATAATCGTGCTTATCCTTTTCAGGTATCACGCTCTAACATTTGGCTGGTTAGTTGATGGTATTTTTCGTAAGGTGGATGAAAAAGGTCGTAGCATCAAAACATTCTTTCAGGAAGAAATTGCTGACAAATATGGTAGTCTTTCAATCGAAATTAAGTCTTCATTTAATTTAACACCATGACCCTTGTGCATCTGGAATCTGGTCATGTGAAAATTCTAAGGTATTGACATCACTGTTGGTTTGACAAAGCACGAGTTCAAGAACTTAGCTCGTATAACTCAGCCTGGATTACTTGAATATGCTCGAGATATAATGATGGATCTACGAGTGATTACTATGCTTGCAATAATTTATGCACAACCATCAAATTCTCTAGCAGCGAGAATCCGAATTCATTCATCGTGGCTTCCACTGAATTTTGTGAAAATTTATTTTCTTGAAAATTTAGAACATTTTTAACTCTCTTAAATAATTCTATGAATTCTAAAGAATATTTCAATCTTTTGCTTTTAACATAAAGTTGCCAAATTACCCTGTAATCTTGAAAGATTAATTTTCCAAAACTTTCATCTTCCTTTCAAGTTCCACTTCATATTAAATGTTCCGCTCGTTCGTAATTCTCTTCAATCAAAATACTGAAAATTTCTCAGGATACGGTAGCGCTGAATGATCCAAATATTATCGGGTTGAACATGCCAGCAATAGCGGGTATCAGCGATGCCTTTAATTTAGCAAGGTTATTTTCATTGGCAATTGATGGGACACTTTTGACCAATCGAACACTTACACAAATAATTCAGCCAACTATTGTTAATTGGCATTTGGAACAGGTCTTCTTGTATCCATTCGTCAAAGGTCGAGGATTCTTCTTCGAAAAACATCCTCTCAATAGAGTAAGCGATTTTTTTCAAAATGTAAAACAAGCGGGAAAAAAAAGGGAAGAACATCATGTATTCAGGCAAGGAATAAAACTTTATACTTTTCAATACTCTGGGCTTCACATCGGTGCCTGGAAAGCACAAGTATCAAATCACCACGAATCATTAATAAAACAGCCAGAAAAGAAAATTATAATTGAAAAGAAACGCAAATACCTGAATAGTAACAATTTTTCCACAATTAAACTTTTATTGGTGACTACAAAGATGAAATTGTCCAACCTTCGATCCACTTGATAACTTCGAGCTTTTAAGACCATGAATTCATATGATTTTCAATATTCTTTAATTTTCACAATTCATAATAAAGTTCAAATAAAGGCCTGACTTTATTTTAATTAATACAGATTTCTAAATCAATATCTTACAGAACAGTTACTTGTTCGGGCACCCAGGATATGGTTGCCAAGCATTGAATATCGATTTCGACAATAAGCTTGTTATTGCTTACGTATCAAACGGTCTAAAAACAGGAAGTGGCAAAATCTGCAAAACATTTCAATCAATACTTCGATCTCTGTACCAATCGTTATGAATAACAACATTTCTGAACATTTCTGTATATATTTGTACCTTCTATAACTCAGCAATAAACTAATGAATTTTTTCGTGATTGTCAGTCTTAGACACTTGAGAATATTTTTCAGTCGATTTTTATGAAATTGGTCCTTTTTTGCAGCGAAATTTTATTAACCAAATTCTGTTGTAGTTTATATAAAAATGCGGCTAGAATAGTTAAATGCAACTACAAAGGGAAAATTTTTTAGATTTGAATTCTAATAAAACTAACGGCAAGATATTGACTGAAACTACTGTCCGTTGTTGTTTAAGACAAGTAATAAAATTTACTTGAACTGATATGGATATTAGCAATGTCATGAATATTACCAATTGTGTTAAGTCAACTCAAAAGAAATTCATACCCTCACTCACCAAACTTTCTTAACATATGATTTGTCTCTAGAATATTTTATTGGTGAAAGCTATACATTTCTTTTTTAACAATGCTGCCAAAAGATGAATCCCATTTATAGAAATAGATATCGACGTAATTAATCCATATATCGCACTAATAATCACCAACAAATATTGCAATCATTAAAATCTATACAACATGGATTAAGTGATAACAATCTTACGCCGCTTTTCTCCAGCGATAGGCACTTTTTTACGCTCAACAACTGAATCAAAGAATTTCGATAGGATAATTCGGTTTGTAGAGCCAGGTGAAATTGGACGCCGACAATTTAAACAGATTCGATCATATGCTTTCTGAAACAAAAATTGTTGTGGAAGGAATGAAATTTGATTACAGCTGTGGAAGGAATAGATTTATATTAAATTCTTTATTCACAATAGTAGTAATTGAATAATATGTAGTTAACAGTACAATAGAAATCAGGCGTTTAGTGAAGTAAATTGAGTGATGTCGATTGGGTATTTGAAGGAGATTATTGGGAGCTTGGTCAGGAGCAAGCGTGGTTTTAGATCGTCTGGATCTCAGCGAACCAATTTGAAAAGAATGAATAAAGAAAAAGTGGTTTTTTTTGGAATTAAGTGGGGTTTATTAAATGTTAAGAATTGGGATATAAGACAATTGATGTTGAAATAATTTTAAGAAAAAAAATTGTTAACAAAGGAAAAAATGCTACGACAGTTTAATTGAATTGAAGAATAGTGACAGTTTTACAAGCACAAAAGATTAATGGCTTTGTTAGCTGTAAGCGGAGACGCTTTGATGTGGTTGTAAATGAGCATGGACAAGGCACACAATGAGAAATAATTTTACAGATGATGAGTCATAAAAAAAAGAATTTCACAAAAATTTTAATCATTTGATTTTACAATTTTCCATAATAATTAGTTTTAGTAGGGAATCAATTTCGGTGTTCCCGACAAAAATTGGCTAAAGTTAGGACTGGCTAAAGTTCTTTAAAAACTACATCTAAGTAATGTAAAATAAGAAAGACATAAATCTCAGAATTTGAATAAACATGAAAGTTTTTGCATTATGATATGAGCAGTACTAAAATCAAACCTGTTTAGCTCGTTCAGGTGCTAAATCAGACTTACAACCAACAATCAACGTCGGTATCGGTGTATTTTCAATATCGCTTAACAAAAATCGTGCACCTGATGAAGACGTAAATGGTGAAATCACAGAAGGTAATGATGGTTCGCCACGAAGTAATGCAACCCACTGCGAAAGATTTGATTCACTTTTCTTATTGCTCAAATCGTGTACTAATATTGCACCTGTAGCTCCTAAAGCGGCAAACAATCTGTTATTTTCTGCATGCATTCGCTTTATCGATATCAGAATTGAAATGTGCCAAAAGAAGTCTAACTAATCAATAGAATTCTTGAGTGAAGTTCGAAAAAATAGAAATAGAAAAATCGTTTACTCATTACCAACTTACTAAGTTCAATAGGATCTCAAATCAAAAGCAAAAGCAAAAAAAAGAAAAAATTGAGGATCCTGAAAAAAAATCTTCAAGATAATCTTTGACTTAACAGGGAGATATAAATTTTTAAACAATGAACCTTCGAAGAAATTAAGAGATGCTTTCTGATGAACTGTAGAACCACCGATATCCCAGAGCTCAATAAGTTCCGTTTGTTCTTCAGTACTTCCAGCACGATACTGATGAGCGATTACGGAAACAACACAACCAACTGTACTACTAGGAATTACATCCTGCCTGAAAACAAAGTAAGAACTGATGTTTCGTTTTATTCTTTCGAAATACAAAATAAAATATTTTTATGTCCATGGATTAATTCAAGTGCTATTACGTCCGAAAGTGACATAAAAGGAGTCAGACTAAACCACTTTAATTCTCATCCTCATTGTTCACGTAAAAATGTTATAAACGTCTTTAGCAAAGGATGCTTCTTTCCTTCCTTGTTCTGAGGAAATATTGCATCATTATAATTTAACAGTAATTGGGTCATCCCTTTAGAGATTAAGCGCAAAACGACTATATTTAATGTTTTCTCTTTTCTTTTCTATATTTCTGCTCTCTATTTGCAGTTCTAAATAAAAACACGAGGCATAAGTGTCGTCATTGAGTTAAGTAAAAAATGTCGGTTCTAAAACATATACAGAATCATCAGAGGAAGACAAATTTTATCTATGTTTTCTTTAATAAATTGGATCCCAAGATTTTATAACACTGATAGTTGATGTAATGAATGAATCTAAAAATGAAATATATCTAATAAGATCATTTCATTTGCATCAAAAATACTTGATGGAATAATGCTAACTTGTTGCAAACAGCATTGACAAATGAACTTTTGCCAACACCACTACTTCCAAGAACAATGATTTTGTGCGAGCTCATTCCCGATTGATTTCCAGACATAGCGAACAATTTGGACATTCAAAATAAGCAGAATTAATAATACGATCAATATCTGTTTTCTCAATAATAAATTCACCACCGCAACTGAAATACATCAGTGAAATTAAAGGTCATAAATGAATAAAATGCCAAAATTTCTATTTGAACATCCCTTTACACTGATGAACAACATCAACAAATCGCTCATGATATTTCCAGCATCGAAACTCATCTAATAAAACATAATTGTAAAATCGAAATTTCAACAGCAATTCTACCGTGTCTGAAATCTGCGAAATTGAAGACGTAAAACTAATTAAGATGTTAGGAAGAACTATTCAACTGAATACTAGATCAATAAGAACTTCTGCTTTAATTCGATCAAGAAAAAAGCACATTTAAGATGACCACCTGCAAAACTCTTCAACTCGCTCAACTTTATTATCAATGACGATTTGTTGGCCAATAATACCCTGATTTTCGCGTAATAACTGTTCTCTCAACCAAGTATTATAATCTCGACGTGTACTCTCGTCTCTACGAAAAAAGTGTATCAGAATAAACCATTCACAAGCCATAAATAAAATTTATGGAACAAAGCAGATTTATTGAAGGCGTTCACATCTCTTTCTCCCCCATTTGCCCAATCCATTTAACGAAATTTAATAAATTGCAAGACCAACTTTAAGACAGACCATGCCTTCGTCACTAAAAATAATGCCGTGCTGGAACCACCTTTATCTGGATGATTTGTACGCAGTTTAGAAAAATACGCTTTTTTCAGTTGGCTGTATGAGGCTACCGATGAACACCCTAACACATCGTAGCAATTTCTCATAGTAGTTTCTGAATATTCCGCATATTCCTGCAAGAAATCTCTAATTTAAAAAATATATCTGCCCTGCACTGATATTGCAGCCTGAATCTGTTCGTCATCAAAAGGCAAAAAAGGCTCAAGCAACTCATATATCGCAAAACATTCAAACTCAAGAATATTTCCAAAATAATGGAAAAACAAAGTGATCTAAGGAACATATTCAAAAAAATCTAAAAATACATAGATGTATTCATTAACAACTTGCAAGTGTTGCGTTATATCGCTCGTTATGGAATATTTATCAGGAAGAGAAAGTATTAATTGAAAAATAGAAGATTAATAAGCATCGAAAGAAACAAAATTACAGAGAAATTTTTATGTCTGATCTATACATCAAAAAAAGAAAAAAATCGTAAACAAAGGCACTTTTGACCCCGTTGTTTTGGAAATTAATTACCGACACATCTATACAATTACAAATCACAGAGAAATGGTTGGAAAAAAATATTAATCTCAAAATATACTTCACAATAATATGATAGATCTTGAGAATTACAGCATTGGATTCTATTTCGCATAAAATGTTTCATTTGTAAGTTGTGACAGAATCACGAGATCAGATAAAAGATGCTACGGAAAGAACTATCTCATAACTACATCATAACACAGGTGTTTAAGCTATATTTCGAATTTAAAATGTACATGATGAAAATTATAACGAATTTTCCAGAACGTTAAAAGCCTAATCATTATCAAAGAAGAAATGAAATATATTTAAAACGATCTAAAAAGAAAATGATAAAAGCGATATTCCCTAATTTACTTTTAATTTTCAAGTGTATACTCGTTCAGAACGGAGCTGCCAACAAAAATATAATCTTAGCGTATTTTGATTTTTTAAACATAATTCTAAAAAACACAAACAAGATCCTGTGCTAATCAGGACTTTCGATTGAACGAAATGGAATGACTGGACGTAATGGAAGTTTAATTGAACGATCCGACTGCAGGCTTTGTTTTTCAAAATCATCTGTTGTATTCTGACGTTCGGATGATGAACAAAATTTGTAGCTGACATTAGCATATTGTTTCAAGCAGGGACAAGCTTCGAGCAGAAATGCGCAAAACGGTGCACGCATCGCAAACCACCATGGATTACCTCCACGCGCGCCAAATGACATTAAAACCAAACAGAGTAAAGCCAAATCTAATGGAGCAAAGACAACGACAAAAGCAATTTGGCTGATTGGTTCATCGTCTGACCATGTTACTGCGTCCAACTTCCCTAAAATTAAAAGTGAAGAAGGTCTGGCAACATCCAGGGCTTATTTGCATATAAGTTTTGATTTTGTTTAAAATAAACACAGCAGTAGAATGTTCTATTCGTATATCCTGAATAGTTCATCGAAAAACCTCAGAAAAACAACGAGAAAAGAGTAAACTAAAGAAAAAAAGTGCAATTTTCATTTCTTTTCATCATTCCGAGTTTTTGTAGAAATTCAAGAAAAAAAAAAGATAAGAGCGAGAAATCCATACCAGTTAGGAGAAGAAGAAACACAAGAATTGGTATAACAAGCAAAGTATGACATAAAGCAGAGTAGAGATGCTGCCTTCTCTGGGAAGCTAGCATTTGAACTGATCGTGCCAACACCACTGCCAGAACAAATGCATAAAGCACCTATAATATGCAGTTTATTAATCCCATCAAAACTTTTAACTAAGTACAATAAAAACTTTCAAAAAAGTTTAGTGGTGAGCAAAATTTTACTACAAAAAAAAAAAAAACAAAGCACACAGCAAGTAGTCAAATATGAATAGCATTTTTTCAAATTTCATCAGAAAAGATATATAAAGTGAGTAAATGTTGTCCTGCTTATCATCGCTTTCATAAAGGCAACCAATAAACTTACTCCGACGACACTTAAGGAAAGGACCACCCATAACGGAATGAAAACGATTGTCCAGTGCCAATCCAATATACCATCCAACTTGAAGGCGACAAAGACAAACTGCACAATGTTGATAGAAAAGAAAAGCTCCAACTGCAACCAATGATAATGAATTTAATCAAATGCAAAAAACCCACTATGTTTCCAAGCTTATAAAAAGTAAGCCAAATATTCTCAAATTTTGCAAAGCAAAATAACAACCTCAAACGACTTATCGTTTCTGATTGCCCATATAGCAACAACAACAGATAATAAACTCAGGGCGAATATTGGGACGAAAACGAGCAACCAAGGTAACTCATCTATTGTTGCATTTGTTTGTAATTTATGACAACATAACACGCCAAACAACGTCAGTAACCCGTGCTCCCCAGTACATAGTATCATTCCATAAAAATCCGAACGAAGTGAGCTCTCCGTCCTATAACATTTCCACATATATTTCTAAAAATTTAATCCATTCATCAAAAACTTATCAAATTTACTATAACATCCATACTCAGAGCAAATTTACTGAAAAAAAGAATACAATGCTATATGATTAGCTGACATTTAATCCAAAATCAAGCTAGGAGGATGTATGTTGAAATATGAGCAACTTACAAAGATGGGGGGGATATCGTGAAGGATATTGCTGCAATAACAGCTCCAAGAAAAACTATGAATTCGCAAATCCATAACGGTAAAAAGACAAGCGCATAATTAAGCTCGATGGTACCGTCAAAACGCAATGGAAGAAGTATAAAGAAGCATAACAAACAACTGTACAGGACGAATTTCCTGCAAGATTTACTAGCTTAATACTTGCAATTAGAATTTAATTAATAAGGTTAAGTTCCCTTCAATTCATCTTGAATTACTACAAATTACTACAAAGCCAAAGAGCGGCTGTTTAGGACAAACAATAATCGGAATAAAGCATCAGTTAAAAAGTGGCCATATTTCTTTGATGAAAAAATTGCTACTATAATTAAGATATTACGCAGAAAATATAAAAATGATCAACACTTATTTTCTAAAAAATTTGTTAAGTCACAGCAACTATCAAAGGAAAAACTTACGAAGCGTTGAAGTCTCGAAAAAAATTTCGAAGGCTGAGTTCCATTCTTAATTCTTCCATGGCATATATCGATGGAGCAAGTTGTTCAATGTAAACGATATTATATACGTTAAATTGATCATCTCTGCATCATTTGCCATCTTTACCAAAATGAGATATAAAATTTCTATATACAAAAAGAGTAATTTAGCCAAAAACAAAAAAAAAAAGTGCATATCGAAATATATCCGTAATTGAATAAAGATGATGAAATGCAAAGAGACGAAACTTTCTACTTAATTTGAGCAAATTAAATCACGTAACATTTTGTCCTCCACAATCGATAATACAAAACAACAATGTGTTGTAATAGTAACAGCCGGAAGTCCGTTGTTGCGGTCAAGGAACAGAAAAAGACTATAGCAGTATATGTTTTGCGTAGTGGATGACTAGGATGAACAACGCCTGTTCATCAGGAGGGCCAAATTACCTAAAGACATGTCATCGTAAATAGTAGATTAAATACGGGAAGAGAGCAAATTTCGTAACATAACGTATAGACCACATAATGATGGAATATAATATACTTTAATTTAGATCATTACTTATCGAATCCTAGAAACCTTAGAATTCTTCGCACCTCCAAAATATTGCATGAAAATCATTAGGAAATCTGTTACATCATGATGGCACTTACAAAAACTGAAATCTTCCAAAATTACCAGATTTTCTAATACCTTAAACCGTGAAACTGATTTCTTCTCCAAATAAATGACCAGCCAAACAAAAGTAAGCCATCCATTCCCCGGATGAATTCCTGAACTATTAGTTTTAACAAATATCATGACGTAATTGACGGGAACCAGCACGGCAAGAATTCACGGCACGGGCAAATTGAGTTGTTGTAAACACAACAGAGTAGAGTATCATTTAATGAGATCTTTCTCCTCCGGCATATTTTTATGAAAAACATCGGTTTTTCTATAGATTTGTATCTCGTCAATTTCGTTGACTTGCATATTTCAGGTAATACTTGCAAATGTCCTGTGCAACATAAATCAGTTGACATGGGTTGAAGAAAGGTAAATTTGGGAGATGTTGACATTGCCAACTCGGCGGATCATTTTTTGGCTAAAAGCAACGATCATAATCACTTGCTTATCGTTCATCTTCCTTTTCACTCACCGTGTTGATATTACCGAGAAACGACATTACAGGTTGGATTTTATTCTTATACCAATATTACTGGGAAATTCACATTACAATTTAACCATTCTAGATAGTTCTAAATTAAAATGCTCGAGCTATTAGTGATGATTAATTGCATTTGAATAAATCATAATAAGCCATTCTTGAAATCGACCACTCCATTATTTCCATCTTTTAAAGTATTTATAGTACTTCAATTGAAAACTTTATACAAATATATGTAAATAATTATAATTTTATATGTGCTTGTCTGTGTGCATCTGTATTTGTATTATATGTAATTTAAAATATTGAAGGTTTATTATATTGGAATTATATTGTTTTGCAGATATCCAGCACAATATATACCGTCGTATTATTGTCCGTTGCCAAATAAAACGGTTACGATCCATAAACATCATGGATTCGTAAGAAATAAGACAAATTTTCTAACAGATGGAAAGGTGTTGGTATTCGTAGAAACGTTATATTCGAAGCTTGGAAAGCAAATAATTAATATATTAGATGCGCTGAAGATACCTTGTAAAGTTGAAACACTCACAAAAAATCTGCCACTTCTAACAACTGCAAAACGTGGACGTTTCTCAATTATTATTATCGAAAATTATTATAAATATTTAAATTTGTTAACATGGAATCGGCAACTTCTCGATAAATATTGTCGTGAATATGGCGTCGGTATAATTTCATTCATTAGTAATCGGCCCAACAGCTATATAACTGCTAAAGTGAAAGGTTCAAAGTTGACAATTCATACCCAACAGCATGCTACAAATCTTCGCTTCAGTGAACGATCGCGTGTTAATTTTATTGGTAAACCGGGTGCTGTGTTGCAAGCACCAGAACCGGATAAAGATGATTGGATATTATTTGACGTAACCAGTGGTAAATCATGTAGATTTATTTTTATGAATATTTTAAAAATCTGAGATTGAATATAAACTTTCCTAATTTATATTCAAGTGCGCGGGAAATTGGATTAAATTATGTTTACTGAGTGAAAAGAAATGGCATCATTTTCCCAGGCTATGAAGGTATTGTGCTGGTTGATGATATTTTTGGAGAAGAACGTGCCAGTGTAATATTAGACGACGGATCGGAAGATGGTATTGAAAGAATTTTATTTGGGCATAATTTCACTCATTGGATTAACAAATTAGCTTTTATTGATTCTTTAAGGTTTCGGTTTTTTTTGCTAATGTGTTTCACATTTTAGAATTGGAATTTAGAATCTTATATGAATGGATGAAGGTGATAGAATTGCACATTATTTCAACGCTTTTTTGCAGATATATGCGAGAATCCCTTATGTATGATGACTTGGAACGATATATTCAAATCGACGTCGATGACGTATTTGTTGGTACAAGTGGAACGCGTATGATAAAAGCAGATGTCGATGCTTTGCTGCAATCACAATATCGTTTGCGTCGAGATATTACAAATTTCACTTATTCTTTGGGTTTTTCTGGTTATTATTTCCGAAATGGTGATTCCCTTGAGGACGAAGGTGACGAAAGGCTAATTGGTATTGTTTTAAGAATTCACTTTTGAAACCATTCAAACTTGAAAATAAAATATAAGAAGCATAATTCTTTTCAGAAAATGGCGGACATTTCTTTTGGTTCCCTCATATGTGGAAACACAATCATGCACACGAACATAATCAAACATATTTAGAAGCTATCATGACTCAAAACAAACTTTTTGCACAGGTTTGTTCATGATTCAGAAATTCGTTATTTAAAATTTCCAAAGTACTGACTGGTTTTTTGATAAATTTATTAAATATCTTAGAAAAGTCGTAAATATTTCTAAAAATTATTTGTGGAATCCATTTTCCATTATTGTTGCGATTTTAATTTTTTAGAGTATGGGTTTGCTTGTTAACTCGGGTTACGCTGTATCACCACAACATGCTGGTGTTTATCCAGTTCATGAAGCTTTGTATAATTCGTGGCAGTTAATTTGGAATATTACAGTAACATCAACCGAGGAATACCCTCATTTTCGACCCGCATCAGCACGCCGGGGATTTATACACAAGAACATCTCAGTAATTTTTCGACGTTAAGAAGACCAATTATTGCACAATAATTGTTGGATCATGACTCATCTCTTCATTTGTGTATTTGACATTCCGTGAATAGTGTAGAAGCATTTATTATTTATTTAACATTTAATTTCAAATTTCTTAAACAAATCATGCCTTTGGTTTAAATTTTTTTTTTGCTTTCTATAATTTGACATTTAAAAAAAATTACGTTTAGGTGCTTCCGCGACAAACCTGTGGTCTTTACACCCATACACAATTCTTTCACTCTTATCCTGATGGTTTTACAAAATTATTGAGTAACATTGAAGGCGGCGATCTCTTCTTCACTATAGTGATTAATCCAGTGAGTATTAGTATTGTTTATTTCATGTATTGTTATTCTTTTAAAGATTCTTTACCAGTTTCCTAAAACAAAATTCTGGTTTTTCGATTAAAAATAGTTTCTAATGAATAAAAAACATTCATGATTAGCAGTTTAGGAAGATCAGGAAAAGATCACAAAAATGAGATCCATAATTTCAGTTTTCGATCTTCATGACACATCAGCAAAACTACGCCAACGATCGTCTCGGCATTTTCTCTTTTGAGCGAGTGGTAAATTTTATTAAATGTTGGACGAATTTGCATTTGCGTTGGGTAGAACCTGTGCGAATTGCTTCTGCTTATTTTACACGTTATGCGGCTGAAAAAATCCCAGTATGGAATGTAAGTTTACATGCTTTATAATTAATGGATTAATAATTAATGGACATTTATAATTAATAATTAATGGACATTTATGGAATTATGTTTCTTTGGTAAATCATCAGTGAAAATAAATAAACTCACTGATTTGATCCATTTTATTTTGTTTTATATTTAGTAGGTTACCCTTTATATTCTAACTTGTGTAATTTGTTACCGCGATCTTTTTTTTTTTTTGGATTTTTTTTTTTCGATCTCTTTTCTCGGAATCAAAATTTTTTAATTGCTTATAAAAATTTTTTAGAATCCCTGTGATGATCCGCGACATGCAAAAATCCTACCACAAGCTTTTAATTGTTCCGCGATGCCGCTTCCAAATATGCTGATTGTAGGACCGCAAAAAACTGGTTCAACTGCTCTTGCCACATTTCTTAATTTACATCCGAATTTCACTACTAACGATCCAGTCCCATCATCATTTGAAGAGTTGCAGTTTTTTGGAGGACCAAATTATGCTCGTGGATTGCATTGGTGAGTGTACATATTTCTTTTCTTTGTGAATGACATTTTACTAGATAGTTTTTATGGCAAAAGAGATATTGTTGCAGGTATATGGATCAGTTTCGTTCTAAAATTGATTATTTTATTGTTTTTGAGAAAAGTGCAACTTACTTCGATAACCCGGATGCCCCGCGTACATCTGCTGCCTTACTACCAAAAGCAGAAATCGTTGTAAGTTACAAGTGAATTTTTTTCCTTTGCATTTGGACAGTTAACAGTCCATCTTTGATATTCATATTTTAATCTTGTAAGTTAAAGCAAATAAACGTTAGTAATCGAAGTATTTCAGTACTTATATATTTTTCAGATTATTCTTCTAGATCCAGCAGTGCGTGCATATTCCTGGTACCAACACATGCGTGCGCATAATGATACAACAGCAATAACACATGAACTAGATGAAATCCTCGATGCCAACATTTCGTCGATCCCTTTACGGCGTCTCAGAAACCGCTGTATTTCACCTGGAAGGTATTCATCCCTTTTAAAAATTCTTAATAACTTCTATTCTGAATTGTGGATTAATAAAAAACGAAGATTTATGGAATTACATGAAATGATAGATCTCTTCCTTGGCATTTTAATTTCTCAAATAAGTGGAAGCAGAATCTAATATTTTGATTTATAAATTCCAGATATACGCATCATTTGGAACATTGGTTGGATTATTATCCATCAACGCAAATTCATTTAGTTGATGGTGAACAGCTTCGTACCGATCCAGTGGCTGTTGTTACCCATTTAGTTGATGCTCTTCATGCACCAAAATTTTCCTTCAATGATCTCATTAAATTTGACGACAGGAAGGGATTCTTTTGCAGTTATACTAACGGTATAAATTAATTGTTGCTTCTTAAGTTTTTTGCTTCGGATAAAGAAAAAAAAAACTTTAAAATAGTGCCATCATAAAGTTGTCGTGCTAAATAAACTATTCACTTTTTTTTCAGGAACAAAAAAATGTTTGGGTACAAGTAAAGGACGCAGATATGAACCGCTCGATGAAAAGCTTAGAGAAAAATTAGATCTTATTTTTAGGGATGATAATATTGCCTTACATAAGCTGTTATTGCGTAATGATTTACCGATTCCGAAATGGCTCCAAAATCAACTTTCTAAAACTAATTTTACTTAAATACCGAGGAAAAAGGAAGGAGATAGATATATCTTGTAATTCGAAGTTTTGTGAGTTCAGGAAATTTTTAACATCGAAAGGATATTTTATCAAATCTGATGATCACTATCTGATGAAGACTTCTTGGTGGAATGCCGAATCAAGTTCTTCGTAACTTTTCCTTGTATTTTTACAGTGGTTATTTGACGAAAAGTACCGCATTCGAAAATCTGTCTTCAGTTTGTCGAGGGATTTCTCTCTACAGTTTATCTTTTATTTGCAATTATTCTTCTTGCTCTTTAGTGATTGCAGCCACTCCTCATTCTCTACTTTTATTATACAAATCTTGACCAGTAGAACTTTAATCCACTTTTAGTCCCAATATCCCGAATTTTCTACATCAAAACACGATTTTGTTCGATCGGTCAAAACAAATGCAGTCAAAAATGTTGTGATGAATTCGAACTATTATCAAGTTGCCTTTCATTTGACGCACTGTAAAACATTGTAAATCTCAATCGGATTTATTGAGCTTATGTTTACACTTGATAAACTTCACTTCAGTCTGGATTATGGTTATTGTGTTTTTTAAATTGTCTAGAATATTTTTGTATGTGGCAAAGTTCATGTTGAAAGACAAAGATGAGAAATTGTCGTCTCATATTCTGCCACCTCGTGTTAAATACGAAATGGCGTTAACATTGTAATTGTTTTGTGCTGTTAAAAATGTTGTGGAGCAATTTAGGAATTTTGTCCTTGAATTGTTTTGTACATATAATAAGCTGAAATGACATTATGAAGCTCTCGATAAAGCAAATCGACAAGCTAAGCTAAAATAGTAGTTGCGTATGAATGGTAAATAAAAACAGAAAGGTGGTGTGGTAAAACGGAAATTCCCGAGATAGTGAGGTTTATTCGGACGCTGCTATATTCAAAGAATGCCTTGGAATTCGCGTTCACATTGCTTTTCATGTTCGTCTGAGAGATGCAGTTGTGACGATAATCACCAACACGGTATTTTTATTGATGAATACGCCATCTTTTTTGATATAAAAATAATTGTCTAAATATGAACCATGGTTCACGTTTGCTCGTAAAATAATTTCAAAGCGTGGAAAATAAATATACTGAATAAATTGATGATTGAATTTATTATAAGAATACTTTGAATTTATTATAAGAATACTTCTCAATATTTCAATTAGGGAGAAACTCAGGCCATTAAAGTTACTAAATATTATTTTTAGCTTTACGTAAAATGATCTGTTTCTTTTTTGGAAGCTGTGAGAAGTGAAACAACAATAATCCAAATAATTCCATTTGTATCATGTCGCCATTCGAGGTATGATTTTTCTGCCAGGTTTACCTGTTGATGTAGCGATAAAAATAATTTTTACTATTTTAAAGCACAAATCACAATGAATTGAATGTGAGGCTTGATATTCTAAAATTATATCATTCCTGGTCAGATGGCAGTGGACAAAACTGCTGAGATATCAACTTTTAAAAAATAACTGTATGAAGAGCAACTACAATATTTCAAAAACAAATTTCAGCATTAGTTTGATTTTTTTATGACTATGAAGTCACTGTTTTACTAAATCTTATACATCGAAAAAATGTCAAGTATCTAATAAATATCTTATTCAAGAATATATTCCACGCTGTACCTCATGATACCTGGAAAAGATAATCAGGATTCGAATCCGGATGGGAATAACTGATACGTATGAAAGACAGTTCAAACTGTCATAAGCAATAACCACCACTTGCAAACCTCTCATTAAACAGATTAACAAACAATATATTAATTATCCAATGTATCAAGTAAATCAATAATGCGTTCCATAAATCGAACGTGTGCTTTCTTTCCCTGAAGTAAATCTGTTAACAATTCGACCAATAACTGAGAATACCGGAGCAACATAAATTGAACTACAATATAATAAAAAGTTCTTGAGAAGAATTGGAAAGTTATAATTTTTCTTTTTAAAAAGTTGGAAAATTTCGGATGAATATAACTAACAGATTAACTATTATGAACACACCGTTAATTTGATAAACTCCAAAAATCGCTGAAGCTGTTCAATCAGTGCATCCAACTTTCCATCTTTCATTTCTGCTTTCACTACATTTACTGACTCCTGTAAAACCATAACTAATCTAAGTATTATTGATATTTACTGACAATATCTTTTTGTATAAAAATTGAAAAATCTGAAATAAGAAATAAAAACCTCATTTTGCAACAATAAACACCCAATCAAAAGCGCGAAGTATGATGCCAATACTGAATCTTCCATATGTGAGCTAGCTTTATTCATGGCATTTTGCACAGCATCAACCATCTCATCCTCGGATAATTCCATTGGCAATCGATGCAACCGACCATCATCTGAAGTATTAAAAACTCAGCTGCTAAAACAATCCGCAATAAATTCAATTTATTAAACAAACAGGATTTTTAAAAGATGATAAAGCATATCTTCACAAACAAATTAAAATAACCTTCTGTCTCCTCTTCATGACTAACAGTATCATCCGGTGCATCCTCGATTACAAGATCATTATCCAATTCTTCATCGATCGAACGAGCCAGTGATTCGTGGTATACAAACAGCTAAATGTAGCTCAAAGTGGTGAAAAAGATTGCACGCAAATTTTTCTTCACTTTTAAAACATGCAATGCGCGATAACTACAACAAACTTCTTCTTCCATCAACTGAAGACTTGAGATAAAATCTCATTCCCTAAACTGTCTAGAAAATCCAGCTGAAACATAAATTAAAGGCGATCAACATAAATAACCTGACTAAGAGCCTTTAATGTTGGTTCTTGCTTCTCTGTTTTACGTTCGAGATCATAAACTGGGACTGTGAGCCCAATCAGCTTACGTCTGTTGAAATTACAGCGTTCAAGTAAATTGACCAAAAGACTACATAGCTATAAAAAAATAACAATGGAGATTTACAACCCCGAAAAATGAGAATAAAGCAAATAGGTAAAACAAAATAAGAATATAAAAAAAAAAGCTAACCAACACGATGAGATCAAACTGTTTCTCCTTGCGGACATACTTTGGCACCAAATAGGTAAAACAAGATACGCAGAATGAGAGGAAATCATTCATCTGACCAAGTTTCGTGCTGCATAATTCTGTAACATTAAATTTGTGATTTCAAAATAAAGCAATATAAAACCAAATACAACAAAATTAATTGAGCAGAAAAAACACAACAGCAATCAGCATACCATTCTCATATGATAAGCTCATCAATAATCCAACCATTCGGTTCAGACATGTGATATTTTGCTCTTTTAATTCATTGATAATATCACCAAGTCGTTCTACTGTACGAAACAACAAAGACATGAGCCTAGAAAATTCTGTAGTGAATCTAAATAAATATCCAACTGAATCGCTGAGACAGTTATGGAAAACGAAACAATAAAAAACAAAATCATCCTTTTCTCCGGCGACCCTGCACTCCAACATTTCATAATTTTCAATCATTCAATTCTTACAAGTTTTTTGTTATCTTAATGAAAAAAGATCATAATTACGATGTCCCACTTCAAAAAATTGTTAATCCCATCATTTCAAAACATTTTGATTTCACAGTACCTTCCACATGATTGGATGAGGGCGCTTCCTCGATGGCTAATCAAATATGCTCCGTTCTTCTCATTGCAGACTGTTGCCTTCAAAACAGATATGTTATTTCAAATCCAGCAAATTGTTGAAATGATAAAAATCACTTCATTTCTCAATATATAACTATCATATAATCTCAAAAATCATAAAAAGTAGATAATGAGAAGGGCCTGCATGTACTTCGTAAACTCATGAAAACAAAACGCACTGATTCGAGTATTCTGAAGCATCGTTCAAGGATTTTCAAACACAGAAGCATATCCTCATCAGATATCTTCTCATGCAATAAGCGCAATACTGTTTTGTCCACTGCAATAACAAAAAATATATATAAAGTAATAATGATTTTGCAGACAACAAAGTGTCAGAATTCCTCCAAATACATCAGCGAGTTATTCGACAAACTAACCTAGAATCATATTCGGAGACTTTTCTGAAAGAGAAGCTGGAAGTCAAGCATTTTATAGACCATAATGATTTTAATAATATTCAAACATCTAATCCACTAAATAACTTTAAAAGGCAGTAAATGAAGAACAAATTTAAAATCAATACTTTTAGAGACAATCCACTGCAGTATGCCCACGTTCAACAGTTCACTTTGCAAAGACTGTTCACGATGCTTACGTGCACATATGTAAACAAGTGATTCCAAAATGAGAAACGAAGGCTGAAATGATATTACAATATGCTATACACGACGAGTTATCATAGTTTCATACAAAGCAAGCAATGAATAACTAAGCAATCTTACCGAAAGAGTTTTTTCCGTAATATCAAACTGAACTTTTTTTGATTCCGTATTTGCAAACGATTTTTCTAACCACTCTCTCAACACATCCATTACCTAAAACTCTCGTCTACATAACAAAAAAAGACGTGATGTACAGATCGCAGCATGCGTCGAAAAGACAAGAGGATTTCAAACATTCATACTAAAAAACAGGTTTCTAATCGATAATAGAAAAAGTTTATAAAGTCTAAAGTTATGCATATGTCCAATAAAATAATTAGCTAAATCGAAAACAACTAAGTGCACACCATTTTCGAATATCTCACGCACTCTTCATTCGGATTCGGATGTTCCAATTTTAACAGCTGACTGAACAAACGGAGCGCAGTTGCATCAACGAATACAGAAGTAGTGTCGCGAGATAATAAATAAACAACCACTGAGACGCAAAGTGCCAAACTCTGAAATATGATAAAAATTTCGCCAACAATGACATTTGTGACTTCACATGCGCATTATATATTCCACTGAAAAATTTCTTTCTAAATTTTCATGTGTATGATAAATTTATTAAAAACGCGAGACTGAATAATTAAATCACCGGTGATTTTGGCGAATCCGGAACTGCTTTCAATATTCGATTGATTAAATTGTTAGATCGAAAGAATCGTCGGAATTCGCTCGAAACACACTTTTTCGCCAGTGAAATGATGCTAAATTAGGGAAAAAGAATGATAAATTGAAAATAATGAACTATTTTAGACTGTTTATGAAACAAAACTTCTCCATTCTGTTGCTTTTCTGGAAAGTCAATCTAGAATAAGAAGAAACTGACTTTACAAGATGCAAAGGAATATGCAGAATGCTGTTACCTTAAACATTTCAGATTGTTCGATGATAAAGGATCCAAAAGAGTACTCAAAATATATTTCACATCGTCACTAAAATCATCCTGTTCACCCGATTTTAAGCATTCATGTGCCTCCTTAACATCTCGAATCCAAATATGTGCTCGCTCGCCTTTCCTATTTCGATCCATTATAGCTGATGGACCAACGGTGCTTATATTTGCTGGAGTAACTATACCATCGCCCTGATAATGTGGTAATTTAAACATTAAGATGTTTAAGCAAGAGACAAAAAATTGTACTTATAATAATTTTTCCCTGTCAGTGAGAATTTCTTGGAACGAGAATTTTAACAGCAAAACAGTTCGTAACCTACGACGCATCACAACCAAATTATGAAAACAATACTTTTGCTCTAGAAATTACTGAACCCGTATTTGAATGTTTCGAACGCAATTCAACATCGCCATCATCATCGTCATCCAACATCCATCTGTGTTTATACGTAGCTTTAATTCCCAGTGAATATCCTTTCCCAGAGTTTTCTACTCTTTCTAAAATAAGATTTTTTTTCTACAACAAACTGGTTTATATATTTAAAAAATTTAATACATAAAAAAAATGTACCACATTGTATCATTCCGTTAATCACTATGATTGGGTCTAACTGTTGTAACTGTAAAATAAATTCGGCAAGATATTTTACTTTATTTTGAAAATTCATACATCAGTGCATCACGAACTACTTTAGCAATGAAATTTCCGAACCTATCCAACATCTCACCTTGAGAACTAGTACATTCTTCTTCTGATCTTGCTCGTTTTGCTTGAGGGGCTATCTCATTATTATCTTTAGTGCCTTCATCTTCTTCGTCTTCTATTTCGAAGCAAAAAACATCACTGTGTTGCGGATTAGATTCAGTAGAATGATGCTTGGAAATTCCAGTTTTCTGTCGACTTGCATCTAAATCAGAAGGCTGCTTAACAGGTGATGATGAATTGGAGGATTTACCATCAGAAATTGTAGCATGCGTCATGGAAACATCTAGCGTGCATGTAGATAAATGATTACTTCCAAATTTATTACCGCTGCCCTCTTCTTCGTCGCTTTCATCAGACTGCAAACGGAAATATATTTAGTCTGCTACTCAAAAAGATTCAAGTAAAAGAATTAAAAAAAGAAAAGAAAATTAAATTTGAAACTCGAAAAACAAAAATTAAGCTAAATTCTTTTACATAAAGCAAGTGCCTATTCGAAAATTGAACATTCAGTCACTAACATCTCAGCATATAAAAATCTTTCCCCACTGCATGTCTGAATCGAACAATTAATTTTTTCTTTCAGCGTAAAAAAACAACATTAATGTAAGCTTTTCTACTCAAAAAGTTCATTCCCTATCTGAAATGCTTGCCTTTCTATGAAAAAACAGAAGGTAACAAAACAATATTACAAATAGAATATTTCGGGACTGAAAGCGAACAAGAGTTTAGAAACAAACCTTTCCGAAATCTGGAATGCTGACTGTCGGCGAAAGAAACGAGCTGCTTGATGGACTTGGTGTATTCACCTCACTATGCGTTTGATCTCTTTTCGGAGATGTCGGTTTTAGTGGACTAGATAAGAAAAAAAGATTGAAAATTTTATGCTTTGTTTACGTCGAAAACATTATACACATTAAATTAAGGAACTCTTTCATTATTGCACTTGGTGTGGCGTAAATCTCACAGACCAAACCCATTAAATTTGGAAACTTCAAATGTATCGAGAAGTCACTAGCTTTTGATTTCTTCTGTACTGCGATAGTTAAACCACCAGGTTTCGAATCCGCTTATTATCGGGTGCAGTAAATGCAAACACTTGCAAACAAAACTAACAAATACGCAAAAATTTACGGATTTAAATTTAGAGGCCTTGCCAATGAAGTAGAGGCTTTTGATTGATTGGCAAATACAGAATCGAAAAGTGCAGCTGCTTTATCTTTTTTTGACGGTTCGCCGTAACGACGCGTAACTTTCCAGCCTGAAGATAAATTCGACATCTTGAGTGCCGAATAAGCTGAAAAAAAAAAAAAAAAAAAAAGGAAATATTTGCATAATGAGATATATACGAATAAGATATTCCACATTGAACAAATTCACATTAAAAAATAGAGCAAGAACCGTAAGTGACAAGCCCGGCAAAAAGGGCTCCTTTTTGATGCTTATACGATTACACTGAAGCTCCTTAACTTTCAGTGATCCCCATGTATCATTGCACTTAGACTACATCAAAATCACTACACTAATAACAGTCAGTTTAATGAACACCCCCACCGCTGATCATCCTAAAATTCATCAACGACACCAGCATACCACGTAAAGACTAACAATGAGATCACCCACGCGAATATCCAGTGTTGTAAGTGCTTTTAAAAATGCCAGCGAATACTGAAAAATTACTCAAGAACAATCGCTGAAGATCAACGCAATGGGCCTCTCTTTCATTGAAAATGAAAAGTACTTGTTTGCAAAGAAGCATTACTTTTGATGATAACTAAAACAAAAATGATAGGAAATTTTAAAGCTTTATTCCAATATGATAAAGTAACAAAATATATATGCAACAACCGCTGAACACATCATTAATGCGAAACAAAATGAAGACACTATGAAAGTTTGCCAAGAAAACAAATAACTGCTCATCGGATAACAAACAACAAATAATGCTTGAAAAAAGTGACGTATGTGAAATAATGATTAGTTTCACAATATTTTCATCTTTCTCTAAACATCTCTTAAAACTGCTAACCCTTTTAAATTACTATAGGTTACTATTCTGATAATTCCCTTTCACAAAAGAAAGTGAGTTTCGAATCCATCATGTCATATTATAGGCTTAGGGAGGCATTCTTAAGCCTCCATCAAGACGTATCACTTCTCCGTTTAAGTACCGATTCTCGATGATATGACGCACCAAAGCACCAAATTCTTCCGGATGGCCCAGTCTGTTCGGAAGTGGAATCAAGTCGGCTAGGAAAGTTCGTACCTGAAAAATGCTTTAATACATCCAAAACAATAAGCAGACAAATTCCACTATTTTCTGACTGGAAAATAATAATATACTGCGCACTGTCACCTTTTCAGGAAGCCCACTCATCAAGGGAGTGTCAAAAAGTCCTGGTGCAATTGTCATGAACCGTATTCCATCCTCAGCATAGTCACGTGCAAACGCAAGCGTTGCACTTACAATGGCTCCTTTGGAAGCTGCGTAAGCACTCTACAACAAGAAAGTTTTTGACACTAGCGTTATGTGTTTTCAAACTAAACAAATTGCTAAATACTGCATCATCTGCCTGTTTCTACCATTTTTGGCCCATTTTCTACAAAAATTTTTTCGAAATACAATAAAAGTTTAACCAAGTAATGCACCTGTCCTACTTGCCCATCGTAAGCTGCTATAGATGCTGTGTTGATGACTACACCACGAAAACCCAAGTTGTCCTTACCCTTGAGCGCAAATGTTTCAAGAGCCTGCTGTATAACGTTAAAAGTACCAAAAACATTAACCTAAAACTAAACATATAGGAATAATGCAGCAGATAAGAATTTCATTTTTTATTATATCCATTCAATTTCTTCCCATTTTTATCTGAATTTTAGTATAAATCCGACCAGGAAAAGATTTGAAAAACCTTTCGCAATTTGATGAGCAATTAGAGATTAAGTATAAAATTTTTACATCAAATGTTTTACGAATGAGTTCTGCATCACAAGCTTTCTTCTTCTGCAAGTTGTACAACTTAAATGGATATGATACACCAGCACAATTCACAACAGCATCTAATTGTCCAAATTTATTAATCAGAGTATGAAATGCATTTGACACTTCAGCTGAAGACCGCACCTGCAAATCGAATATCACCTTAATTCCAAATATGCATTCGGCAAAAACAAATATTCGTTTATTTTATTCTTATTATGCTCAAACCCTACATACTTAACCATGAATTTCATCTCTCCCTCATTTCTCAATTTATCGGGCATCGAGAGATACATAGATGCTTAGCTGATCAAATAAAAAGTATATTTAAAATTTCATTTAACCTACAAGTCATCACTGCTTTCTTATTTCAGTAATTTTATTCTAGAAAAAATTTAAAATTGAAAATTAAAATTTTCACATCAGCCGCAGTAAATAAGCAATTTTGCCCCATTTCCTTCGCCACTGTCTCACCCTTCGATTGTGGCAAATCCATAATGACCACTTTAGCTCCATGTTCGACAAGATGTCGCGCTGTACCAGCTCCAAGGCCCGATGCAGCACCGGTGACTAAAGCCACAATGCCCTGAAAAACGGTAACGAATATCACATAAACTTAATAAATCAAAGTATTGGGAGAAATGATATATACAACTTCTCAAAGCCATACCTTCACAGAAGCCAAATATGTGGCCATAATTTATACCAGACCTGCAACAAAATTCATCTTTCTAATGAAAACATGCTAGCTGCTCGTTGTCA
Organism: Onchocerca lupi; assembly: GCA_028564675.1. Taxonomy (NCBI): domain Eukaryota; kingdom Metazoa; phylum Nematoda; class Chromadorea; order Rhabditida; family Onchocercidae; genus Onchocerca; species Onchocerca lupi. The sequence goes on along the minus strand of JAOVVO010000164.1, from coordinate 97,196 downwards.
ATTCGATAAATTGAAGAATTCTGAAGAAGTTACGCATCTTCCAAATACATATATTCCGAGTATTTTAATTAAAACTTTAACTGTTCACTGAATACAAGGCTCATTTCATAAGATTGGGAACGATTTTTTTTTTTTTTTTAATTTTTATCAACCAATAAAACGATTGAAATCTAAATCTTCGGTCGAAATATGCGAAAACTGAAATATGACAATTCATTCTGAATTATGAACCGGAAAAAATCTTCGAATACCATCTGAAAACTAAGCATCAAAATCTTGTGAATAAATAGTACTCTACTGTTTTTCTTTCCAGGATTGCACATTTACTACAGAAGCATAGACTCATAACTAGTCAATATTAATCAAAATACAAAATACGAGCCAAGTTTCTATCTAAATACAGTCGCGTTTTAATTCCACTGTTTCCACTCTATTCATGTGACCCAACTCAGAATCCGAAAACCAAATACCAGAAAGTATATCAATGAATTATCTCCATAAGCAATACATATAATGCAGAAATCATCCTGTAGTATTTTTCACTTCCTAACTTCATTACCATAAATGTTATGAAATCATCAGAAAACTAAACATTACCGAAAAAAAAAAAAAAAAAAAAAAACAGGGCAGAATAACTTGATAAAGTAACAGATCTGACTATTAGTACCCAAAGAGCTACTAAATTTCATTAAATAATCTGCTCAAAGATTGAGAATGATTAAGCTGTTCCCGCCGACTCCCAAAACAAATCCGGCATGTCCCACAAAAACCAAAATGAAGAAACTGCTAATTTATAAACTGAATTGACCAAATTCACACAAAACCTATACAACCCACAGCCCAACCAAATTTTCTGCCAAAACACGCGGTTCGTCCATATCTCAGCCCCGCTACTATAAGTAATGGACAACCTGGTGGTAAACGGTGTAAATTGGACTAACACCGATGGACTTGTCAAGAAATTCGATTCCATAACTCAAAATACCACCTTACGAGGATTAACTGCCAGTCATTTATGGTGTAATCATTACCTTTCAAGTTTTCAAATTCATTTGACAAAATTTTTGTAAATCATTATAAAGATGGGTAATCTTTATATTCGTATTGCAAATATAATAAATCTTGATTGAAAAACAATAGAAAAATAAATCAACAGTCAGAATCATCAATTTTATCGATTGAGAGAAATCAAATGCAAAAAAAGTAACAATTAACATTTACAACAAAAATCAACACATCATTCAAGCAACAACACATATTAAGATCTGAGCCCAGACTGTAACTATAACTAAAACAGAAATAAAAGTATGGATTTTTTATGTAGGTGTAAGCATTGCTATTCATTATGAATGAGAAATTGAGATACCCATTCATAGATCTAATCAATGAACAAAAATTTATGGTGGCATCCTAAGAGCACCATCCAGACGAATGACCACGCCATTCAAGTAACTATTTTGAATAACATGCAGTACGAGAGCAGCAAATTCTTCTGGTATACCTAATCGCGCAGGGAATTCCACCATTTTTTCATATATTTCCACATTCTATAAAATTATTGATTCATTTTTCGATATTTCGTTCAGAACAAAAAATGAATATCTGAAAATTCGTAAATCAATTACCAATTCATTCATATGGGAAATCACCAAAGGTGTTCGAAAAATGCCTGGCGCAATTGTGATAAATCGAATACCATCTGAAGCATGATCTTTCGCTAAAGTTAATGTAGCATTATTCACAGCTCCAGAAGATATCGCATCAAATCCCTGAAATTTTGCTACGAGTAGATTTATCATTTTGGTGGTAAGATGACTTGCATAGTTTCAAGGAATACATAACGGAACTAAACTGAACTTAATTATGAGAAACTAGTGGTAATGAGAAATAATTCCAAGAGTTAAATCCAAGAGCCATTTCACAAATTTAAAAACTTGCTTGCCCAAACTGTGGCTCAAACGATGAGAATGATGATGTGTTGATGATAACGCCTCGACATCCCGATTCATCTTTTTCATTTTGTGCCACCAAATCGAGGGCATATCGAATAACATTAAGTGTCCCGATAACATTCACCTTAATAGAAGTAAATGAAACATAAGAATATTAGAGAATATCGCACAGAACATATTTCTATACTAACCACGGAATTGATATAATAGCAAATAAGTTGCAGCAAAAGTTAAATCTCAAGATCAGAATTCAATAATACAGAAAAAAAAATCTCACTGTCAACACTTTTTTCAAATCCGACATTACTGTTAATTTCTGATTTGTATTTTGTTTATTGAAGCTAAACATTTTATAATTAAAAGAGATTCCGGCACAGTTGATTACAGCATTCAAATGTCCAAATTTATTCTTCACTTTCGATATACCATTTTTTACTTCCTCATCAATTGTTACCTGAAAATGATGATTGCAGCTGGAAAATCGACTAAGGAATGATATTATTGATACCATTTTTACGAGAGAAAAAAAATATATAAATCATTCAATATTTGTACTTGACGAAACAAAAATTTACCCACTTAAAACATGACATCTATTATTTGAAAACTTAGACTGAGATTTCTCTTAAAACTGAGCATTACATTGGCCGGTACGTATAAACAATTCCGATTTATCAATTTCGCCAGGAAAGAACCATTTGAAGATGGAAGATCCAACATGGCAACTTTGAAACCATGCTTTAATAAATGCTGAACTGTGGCTTTGCCCAAACCTGACGCTCCACCGGTTACCAAAGCTACTGCTTCCTGTGAAATGAACTCAAAATTGCCATGAATCAAAATTCCATTGAAAAGCTTAATAGGCGTGGTTCAATTATTTGAATTACAGTATTGCAAGTTTTCGTATATTCCGGCATTACACCCTATCCGATATCCTATATTAAATGTTATGTATTCTCAATTTCCGATGTTCAACAAAACAACAGGTAAAGTTCTGCCATAAAATGGAAGAAAAAGAATAACTTGCCGGCATTACAGAAAATAAAAGAGAAAAAAGAGTACTATTCAAAAATAGCATTTGGTTCGAAACTATAATGGAAGGAAAAAGATTACTTTCATATTGATATACGTCTTGTAATCACTGTTATAGCAAATCTGTCCATATGAAATAATGATAACATCCGTAAATGTCTAAACACAGATGAATTAGAGTTTCCACTTAATTATTTAGTCTTCAAATATCCTGCAATAACTATCATGACAATCTGCATTCTAGAAGTTGGTATCTATCCCTCTCCCACGTGAACCCACGTAAAACCACATTCTTCCAATATGGATCTCCAAACAAACCACAAAATCTCACTTCGTCAGCGTAATCGAAAATCCTCATTCATACTCTGTTTCACGTTTCGTTGCGCATGCTGGGATGCTACGACGTATACTCGCAAATTGGACAACGAAAACGAAAAGTTTACGTGAAGTTGAAGATGTGGTTTTGAAATGCTTGAGTGAGAGGTTGGGGAAGCAGATAATGCAGTTATTTGAAAGGTTGAAAAGCCGACAAGCTGATAAGATTGAATAACATAGAATTAATGAAACAGTTTGCTCTTTAAGGATTGGAAAATTTCTTGGATAGTCATATTCTACTCTTGTATGGTTGTAAGGATTACCGTGATGGAATGGGGAACGGGAATTGATAAAAAAAAAAAAGATCCACTGATGGAGAAAATGATTAGATAGCCGTGGTGATAGTGGTACCAGTGATTGAAAATAATTCAGGATTGGAGAAATATACCGAGTAATTTTTCTGTCATATAAAGTTTATATGCAAATTTCCAGTATAGTTTCTTATATTTAACTGAAATATTTGAGTTAAATGCAGTTGAAAGCGGTGATTTAGTGGCGTTTGGTTGTTCGCGCTTCAAGCTTTGGTTGTGCAATTGGAAAGACCCGCTAAATGCGTGTTTTATTTGTCCTTAACTTTAAGCTGCTTTCTCTTCGAGATTCTGATACCCTTGTGTTGATAAATATACTAGATCACATTTATATGCTTCGGATAACTTATAACTTGAATCCATCTGTGGCCATATCTAGATTTCAGAAAGATATGTGATTTTCTGGACATGTAGAATTCCGGTTTCTGAAGTACAGAGAGATGGATTTTTTGATGGTGCACAGTGTGGATGTGTATTGGGCCATAACGAAATTAATGAGAATAAAATATTGTTTAGAGCAATGACAACGCTGTCAACTTGTGCACAGGACGGGAATGGAAATCTGAATCCGATGTCATTTACGGACCAGCATGGGAATGTTATATTGGAGCGTTTGCGTTATCAACGTGATACGGGACGCTTTTGTGATGTATATATTGTCGTTAAGGATCGGCACTTTTGTGCACATCGTAATATCCTTGCGGCATGCAGCCCATATTTCGATTCTATCCTCAGAAATTCGAAAGTTGTAAAAGAACAGGTTTGTTATAGCAATCATATTTTGAAGCTTAATAGCATTTTGCTATGGTTTTTTTTATCATTTGTATATGAGGGAAAATTAGACTAATTACTAAACCATCAAGTTTCATATAAAATATAAGAAACCATTAAGAGTTATAAAAGGGTTTTTCGGTTCGACTGGTACTTATAATTTCAATAGAAATAGAAAGCTTTTTTTTTTTTCTTTTTTTTTTTTTTTTTTTTTTTTTTTTTTTTTTTTTATGGATTATTGCTTTTACTGCTGAGACATATTATTTTTATAATTCAATGTTAAACATGGTTTTTGTTTCCTGTTCTGAATTTACCATTGTTATCTTTGCAATTTTTTTTTAGGTGATCGTGAATTGTCAGAATCCTGCAGTTTTTGAACTATTGCTCAATTACATGTATAGTGGAAGTGTTGTTATCGATCGCAGCAGTGTAACGGATCTGCTGAAACTCGCCAACAATTTTCTGGTCAATTTTTTTTTTTTTTTATTGGTTACAAAAAAAAGTATCATGTTTTGCTATAGAGCATTCATTATTTTTCTATTTCTGGAACACATATGCTGATGTACTTTGTTAACTAGCTTCAAATTAGAGAACGGATAGCAAATAGCACCCAGTTAACGAATTATAATTATGAAAAATTCGAAACTTGACAGAAGTTGCTATTCTCCTTTTTTGTTTCAGATAACACGAGTAAAAAATTATTGTGCAGAATATTTGGACCGTTATATGGATTCAGCTAATTGTTTATCGGTGAAGGAACTTGCGCTGAAATATAATTTACCGGCTCTCCTGAAGAGTGCATGCGATTTCTTCGATGTTAACATCAACAGATGCTTGCTAGAAAGCACGGATATCGTTGAATTTTCGTTAGCTCAGCTGAATGCGTTATTGTCTGAACCAAAATATGCCAATTCTATTTCCCCTGATGTCCATTTGAAGTGAATTACACTTTATTTACAAGAGTCGTTAACGAATTCGTGTATTCAAGTTTTTGTACTTAGTTTCTATTGACAATTCTGCTCTCGGAAATTTATTCTTACATGCAGATCTTGAGGTTTGATAAGTTTTCATATATTTGAAATTCAGATTAATAGTTCACTGGATTGGGCATAACCCAACGCAACGTGATTCTCTCTTCAAGGAGATGTTGGCTGCATGTTCGTTTGCATCGGTACAATCGACTACTTTGGAATATTTGCTGGATTATTCGTCTTTTCTTATCAACTCTCAAGCAGCACGATATACACTTATGCAAATGATGTATGTTTCTTGTCCTGCTGTGTTTTTACTTTGTTCTTGGAACTTACATACGAAGCTACACTGTTGGCTCAGCAAAGGAGTATTGCATGACAGTATTCATTATATCCTCCTTGCAACTGCGTTTGACGTGAACAATTTTCTGAGTCATATTATTCATTCTTGCATTCTTTCATAATTGATTCATAGACTCCTTATCATATAGAATTCATGCTAAAAATGATTGATACGCTTATCTTCAAAAACACATGTCATCTTCTATTATGTCTCAAATTTTTACTACTTCTTTTGGAAGGTATGAACATTCAATGCCAATGGCAAAATATCAAGCGCAATATCGAACTCTTACTGCTCAATTTGGTAGTGAAAGAACGATTTTTTATAACGATGCTCATATGACATATGGAAGCAGTTCACAATCTCAACCACAGTCTCGTGGTATTTCTCAAGGAGAGAGCGGTTTCATGATGAAGTATGAATTTATGAAACTTTTTAAATACATTTGTATTATAAATCCTAACTTTTTAGTCTTCTGTATTTCACAAAATCTTCCAAGAAATAAATCAGAATTGAAATAAATACAAACTTGTCGATGATAAAAATACAAAACTTTATTTTTATATTTTTTTTTTGGTAAAAGTTCTAAAAAATGTTATTACAGTGTAAAATCAGAGAGTGGAAGTTCACAAAGTGGAAGAATTGGGGACGAAGCTCATGAAATAGATACCAACAAAATGCAGGCACAATCAAATTATAGTGAAGAAACTGGACAACCCCCTGTAATCGGTGCTTCAACAACTGAAGAAGTGGTAGTTGTCATTTTTACTCATTAGTTTTCATTTCGAGACTGTATCAAGCGTCAAAAGTCTTAAAATTTTGTTCCTCTTCGATTTTATTGATGAATTAGAGCATAAAGGGACAACTTATGCATTTCAGTATTGATTTTATGATAATTCCATTCTATAACAACAACAGAATAAATGTATGGACTAGATTTTTCTACCTTTTAAGATAAACTATGCAGTTCGCAAAACTGTTGTATTTTTTGCATTTTCTGATATACAGATATACTCTTTTTGCCAAGTTGTGAGTTTTAGTTTCAGCTGCATCCTGCGGAAGCAAATATTGGTTCTCGTCCAGCTTTGAAGCTGAAAATCCACTTAAATGCAATGAACATTTTAAGTCGGAAAAATCGTCTTTTAGGTCTGTTAATCTATCATGACAAGGAAAATACAGAAAATTGTTGTTCTCTTTTGTAGGGCATTAAGATTTCACATTTTTTCTCGAAACTAATTTTTTACGTTTGCTTTTATTCTTATCTCTACAGCTGTCGATCCATTAGAATTATGATCAGAAGTTTCCGTTTCCTTTTTTCCAGCTGCTGCCGGCCGTCATAAATTATATCGAAAATCAATAACTGCAGCAAACCAAGTATTAGCGAAACGGCGAGGTAGACCACCAAAGAATAAAAGTTTTGTCCGGGCTGAATCTTTGAAAGCAGATGATACATTAATTGGTGAAGAATTATATCCAGACTGCGGGATTGATCTTGATGAACAAGTAGGTTTTTATTTATTAAAGTGGAATTTTTGGAGACATTTTTTTTTATCAGGAAAAATAATGATTTGTAAATGTCTTCAAATAAGACTTAATAAACTGAAATAGAATCTGTTGAACTTGAAAATGTTTTTACAGGTTATATTTGACGAAGCGGATGAAGTTGATCCGTGCTCACAGCAGGATGAATCTGATAATGAAACAAATGGCGATACAAACGGTGCACCTGTTGAGAAGTTCTTTAAATGTGACTACTGTGTGTACAGAAGTTCATCTGCTGTTCTCATTAAGCATCATATCATACGAGCACATACCCGAAACATCGCTTATGTTTGTTCTCTTTGCGTTTATGAGTGTCGTTGGAATCGTGATTACTATGAGCATATGAAAACACATTTCCCGGTATGTTCTTCGAGAGATTATTGATTTGAAAGAGTCTTCTTTTGCAAAAAAAAAAAAAGAAAAAAAATTATCCCGTCAATTAGTAGTTTTCCAGTAAAGAGAAAAGATAATATGCCTGTATGGGCATTTATCTTAAACATATATTTGTAAACTGCAGATTTTCTGAGCAACATGATGCACTTAAACTTTTTGATATAAATTATTTAATACAAAATTTTTTGATAATTTAAGGGTCCGCCCTTCCATTGCGATATATGTCAATATGGCAATGATTCTATCCAGATCTTACTTGCGCATCGCTTAACACACTGTTAGTTCTTGTGCATTCATTCTCAGTCTTCTTACAGTATTCTCTCCTGCATAGGTTGGCGCTAGCTTTAATTAGTTTCAATGAATTCTCATACTAAGACGAAGTCCTTGATACTATTAAATTATATACGTCACTCTTTCTGCAAGGATTTGTTTCAGCTGATGAACGACCGTTCAAATGTATATTATGTGAATACAAAAGCCGCTCAAGAAATCATCTTATTGGCCATATTCGAAATCACACCGTTGATAAGCCTTTTCACTGTCCCGAATGTGGTCGTGCATTTGCAATGAAAAGTACTCTAGATCAGCATGTCGCTGCACATTCCGAAAACAGGTAATATTGTCGATTTTAATGATCACTGTATAAAAGCCATCTTTCTTTCGTAACTGTCGATCCTATATTATGCATGTAGTTATTTGAAATAAATTGTTTCATTCTTTATAGACCTTATCAGTGTCTTCATTGTGATTTCTCAACAAAATATCAAAGTCATCTTATTTCTCATCGACGTATTCATTCGGGTGATGTTTTTCATTGTCACTATGAAGAGTGTACTTATTCATCACCCAAGAAAAGTCAGCTTGCTGCACATTTAAGGTAGAGTTTAACATTTTTAAAAAATTGAGATTAGAGTTTTTTTAGCTTTTCAAATTTTTTTTTTTATTGTTGGTTTTTGTCTTTTTTGTTTCCGCAAATCATAAGATACAAAATTCTTATACTGGAATAATGACGAAATACAGTTTTTTTTTTTACGCTATTTTTAGGGGAATGGCAGGAAAGAAAATAGATGTTAAGTTTTATAGAAATTGTGAATTAGTTTTCAGGAAACAAGAGAAGCTAACTAAGAATTAAAAGAATCATGTGGAACACTTCTGTACATTTGATTTTTGATAAAATTTTGCAAATGTGGAGTTAATGTTAGGATCAATACAGTCATATGATTTCAAGAGCTTGTAGTTAAGGTTTTTTAAAAAGGTTACTGAAGACACTTGGAAGATCAAAGCATATTTGGAAAATATCTTTTGATGAAAGGCCGTTTACTGCCAGTAATTAAACATAGTTTACTTTTGAAGGAATGGTCGATATAGTTTAAAATACTAACCAGTTGCCGGTTTTTATTCACAATTTTTGTTTAATCGAATTTTTTACTTCCAGAACGCACTTAGCAGTCAGAGCACATCACTGCAAGACATGTAATCGTTCTTTTATCGAGAAATCACATTTGGTGCGACACGAAAGAATACATTTGGAAGATAAACCTTTTAAGTAAGTTCTAAGTTCATTCGAAAATAATAAACGAAATGAACTGTATTGCCTTAAACGAATTTAGGTGCGACAATTGCGATTATTCATCTTCGAGGCGGGATAAGTTGAAAGAGCATATTCAAAAACATCATAGTAATTCGAACAATGGTAAGCAACATAGACGCAGATATCGACGTGCGAAACAGTTAGCACAGCTTGCTGCACAGGCTAAGGTTTGAATGTCGTGACTATCGTTTTGTTTTGCAGTTTTATCTCCTCTAATCTGTTTTGGAATCCTTAGAATTTGGTCCTTGTATTTTGAAAAGTCAGAGTATCATAAATTAGATTTAGAATGAACAAAGATCACGACTGATATTAGCGCTAAGCTTTACTCTCTTTTGAACTTCCGAATAAATCTCATTTTTTAAAATTGTTGCAGCTTCTGTCCAACGTCATTTGTGCACACTGATGCACTATCTTCACTTTCTGCCTCATCATAAGATTATTTAATTGTATTAAGATCTTGAACAACATAACACATTGCAGATATATTTGGCAAGATTCTGCTAAGCGGTTAATTGCATTTTAATAATGTCAAAAATACCGCATCACAAACCTAGCATTCTTCAACATGATTAAGCTGTATATCTTCTTTTTACTTTTTTTCTACAAAATTATCGCTAATGTTTCAGCAGATGCAACCAAATATGGAAAACATGTTTCGACCGATTCCTTCCTCAGAGTTAATTGATAATTCATCGAATAGCTTGAACAGATCTGTTGCCCCTAATGTATTACCTCAACAAAACATCGCTGAATTTGCTCTATCTGATATATCTCGAACTCAAAACGAACATCGTCAATCACAAACGACTGGTCATATCGAAGCAACGCAGCAAGCACATCCACATTCATTTATGGACTTTTCGGCTCTTAATACGACAAATGCTCTTAACAGTGGACGACCATCTTCAGCGACTGTGCCTACAACTACAGCGATGTCTATTTCACCAGCAATGAGTCTCAATTTTCATATCGGTAACTTAATTCCATTTAATTCATTTTTTAAATTTTTAATTTTTCTTTTTATACAACAACAGTTAGTAAATGAAATATGGATTTAAATGGCTGAATATACTTCAGGTGCTATAATGGATTCTCCAATTGAATCGTTACGAACACCCGTTCCACGTAGTCCACACAGTGTTAGCATTCATTCGGATTTTTTTGACAGTTCATCACCTGCTATCGGTCAAGATGCGCAACGACCTATGAGTTTGCCACCGTATGGTGGGGGAAGTTCAACAACTAATAATCAAGTTGGTCCATCCTGGGCGTGGTGATCTTCAATAGTTTCATTATTACAAGGTAAATGTCATTCATCACTCAACTTCATGCCATAAATAGGATCGAGATTGTTGGGGTTTTAGGAAGCTAAATAGGCGATCAATACTAAGAAACCATAGCAAAAATTTGATCTAAATTCAAGTACATAGTGCCTTTTGTTTCCTAGTTAATACAGAAAGGTATCTTTCATGATATAAAAATATAACTGCCAATTAAAAAATGCGATAAGAGGAATGGAACTTGATCTCAAGATGCAATGTCCTGGTGGTCGCAATGTAATGTATATTTATTGTATAATGTGGATACATCGCAAATCTTCCTCTTTTCTTTTTGATTATTCAGTAAAATGAAACCATTGGAATTTATTGGGTCCTGAAATTCATCAAGGTTTGCGGCTGTTTCCATGCACTTGTGAGCAATATTTATCAGTGATTTGCCAACATTATTTTTATGTGTTCCTTGTACCAATAGCAATCTTGCTCATTTTATAATTTCTCGGATCGAAATATATAGGGAAATGATTCAAGTGAAATTTCCGAGAAACATGTTTTCTTTGAATACGGGCGCTTGCCTTTGCATTATTTATAATTTATCTCAAATATCTTTCCTTGTTCTAGATCTCACATTCCTTTCTCAAAATTTTTTTCCAACATGTTTACTGCTGCATTCATTGGCTTGTGTATAAAGTATTTTAAGCCGATTCTCAACTTATTTGATTAAGCAAAATCAGTACTGAGGAACTGCTTCAAGTCGGTTAATATGGGATGTCTCCATCAGTTTCACCATTCAAGTGGAAGAAAATTCAGCGTATACCAAGCAGCCATAACACATAAATCACCTTCCCATTTATCCATCCGTAAAAATCATCATCCTTCTTATCAATGACAACTTCTGATTAATGTATCAGTAGCAAACTCAGTACAGAATTTGCAACACAGTTTATATTCTAACTAAGCATATCTTGCAGCTGCAAAGAAAAGACATTAACAACTTGCCAAATCTCAAGACACTGCAGATACAAAGGAACAAATTTTATTGAAATATAGATATGCAATAAGTCTAACACGAGATTACAGATTTTAGACTTCGGAGAAGGAATATGGAAACAAAGAAAGACTTTCAGTGGATAGTAAACTAGCTTTGGTGATTTCAAAGATAATTTGTTATGCAAAACGGAGTCAATTAAATGTCAGCGAAGTGCGACCTAATATTGTTTTGATATATGACAAAGTTTGCATGCAAATAAAACTTCAAAAATACCAATCCGAGTATTCTAAAGTGATGGAAAAAACACTAAACATATTATACGACCCTGTCAGATCTAATGATAAGCAAGAAATTGCTCAAGTTCGTTAGAAGATATGACACGGGTCACATTCAGGATATGGAAAATGAATTGTTGGATGCTTCCAGCAAAAAGGAAAAAGCTCCTGAAGTAGAAAGAATCCGTCAACATTATGGATAACACATACGTATATCCAGAAAGAAAAGAAAACAATATATAGCACAACCTTAAAAAACTTACACCATATTTTACATTACCAAGAACTATTTAAAACTAGTGGTATACAGCTTATCCTTAATGCACCAAAACAAGAAATACCTATAAAGGCAAATAACTCAATGCTTCTCAAGCGCGAATTAAAATTAGTCAATCATCTACTTACTTATTTGAAAAGTTAAATTAGTGAAGTAAAAAACGATAAATTAAGAAAGTACAAGTACTTTACGATTTAGTTTCTTTCAGACAGTTTCCTTCATCGTCGTTACCTCATTCAAATAAAAACTACGCTAATTTCGAAAATATGGACTAACATCAAACAAAAACAATGACAGAGAAATTTCCAACACAACCATTTTTCTACTTTTTTTTTTTTAAACAAATATTGGATGAGGAGAAAGGATGAGAATTTCAAGCTTTTTGGATTTCGAACAATTTAACATTGGTATCATACCATATTGGAGGGTCCATATTTCTAAAAAGCAAGGAAAATTATTTAAATTATGGCCATTATATTTATGTACAAAGTTTGAATTTCAATACAAAAATGAACTTTCTATATCTATAATTAACATTCCTCTAAATCTGCATAAAATTTAAGGAGAAAAAGGAAACTCGGCATTAAATTTCTGCAGCTTACGGGATTTAACACTCAATAACTCATAAAACAATAATTGGTTATTATTTGTAGTAGCTCAGAAAGATACCTTAAATAGATGACTCCCCAGAGATACGTTCGAAACCAGTGATTGGTACCAGCATTAGCCTGATATTTCCTAATTAATATAGGATGAGGAACGGGTAGCAATCCTACCAAAGTACCATGTTGCAGGAATTTGAGGATTTCGCTTTCATCTGTTAAACCTCTGCAAATTGAACATTTCATTTGGAACAGAACATATCATATATTTGCGAAATACTTCAAATCTAAAGTTATTTATGTAACATCCAAAATCATAACGAAAATGTTGAAATTAAAAGTCCTAATATTCAGTTTTTATATAATGTTCCTCGTCAAAATTCCAAATTTATTTTACTGCAAAATGAAAAACTTACTTATCGATACAAATCTTTTCAACCTGTGGCACAAGAACCTGCAGAAGCCTCATAACCGTTTGAAGAGGAAGTTTACTTTTCCAAGATTCTACCCAATCCGTTGTTGCCACCCATCCTTCCTGCACACCATCATTTTCATGTGCCAAATCATTCATTCTTTTTTCTGTCATCGTTGATACCTGTGGCGTTTCAGCCAGTGTAGCCTTTATATTAGCCTTGTTCTCCACACCTATATTTTTTTTTTTTTAATTCCATATTTCTAATTTATAAAGTGATAATTACAGATGTACTACAGTACATGTACTTATTTAAATTGTTGCGACTCACATAGGCAAAATACATAGGAAGATCAGTTTTTAGAAATCGATGTCAGTCGTTTAACAATCCGTTCTAATCTATCCGCTTGCTAAACTGCTGATGATTGTCGAAACATTCGAAATGTTTGCTCACTAGACATTTAAGCAATTACACATTTGATTATTTCTTAATCATGTCTTAAACTTATTTCCGGCAATGTATCAACTGTTACAATTTTGTGCTAATCACGCAGTTAATTTAATTATATCTTAAATCACTTCCTGCATTGAATCGAAATTTCCGATCGTAGTAATATGCCTGATGCCACTCCTACTCCAAACTATTATATATATTCCACAATTCAGTTTGCTAGGATCATCGTCATCATCTTCTTCAATCGACATCATGAAACTTTCAATCTCATCACTCCTAATCCCCCTTTTTTTTGTATTTCATTTTATTCTACGTTGATCGCGTTGTAATATTACCTATGTGTTTGATAAAGTATCTATTTTACCCCTCCCTACAATCGTCGTCCAACTGAATACAACAAAACTTTCCCCAATAAATTTCTAAGAAATTTCCACAAAATTCCCGACAATGATTGCTGCAACATTAACAGATAAAAATTTACCAAAACCTTAGGCAACTTCTCATCCTTTCAAAATTCAAAATATACACGAATTGCTTTTAAAAAGTGGGGAATAAATACAAATTCGGCACACCAAAACTTACTACTAACAGGTTTTTCATCAGTAATTGATGACTTTGATTCAGCGACTATATCATTTTTACGGTTTTTACGTCCCTGTAGCATTTTCATGATATATGCTGAATCAGATGATAGATTTGCTAGCTGATAAAATACTTGGCGCTTTCGAATGATAGTATACACCAAATTTGAATTTCCTAAAAACAATCAACTAAAATGAGTGCTGAACTGTACGCTACTAATTGTTACTTGACATTTTAGATGAACATTCTAACCTTCCTGATCAATCAAAATATTTTCTGAGACCCATCACAAGTTACAGTAGTTTTATCAGCAACAAGACTCTTGTATTATTTGTTAAAAGAACTTTCAGAGAGAAGAAAAGTTATAATTTAAACAGTACCATCGAACTGATACTGGATAATATTATTGAGGACTTCAAGAAGGAAAATGATAAGTAGATGATTTGTTGGTGATGAAAATAAAAACCATGGGGTTGAAAAAGCCTCAATAAGATGAATAAGCTTATTAGCAGCAACCATCGAAATGGATTTCAAATACGGTGACACTGCAAAGAAAAAAAAAAAAAAATCAAATTATTAAAACTTAGACAGTAAGTGTTACTGTTTAACACCAAGCTAAACAACGTAAACAGCTAGGGGCTAGTCTGTAACGCATCCACTTGCGTCGTCACTAGTAAACGCAATGAAATGCTGGAACATCAAAAAAAAAACATGGAAGATAAAGCTGACTCTATTCATAGTTTATGCGACCAGCAAATAACTAGTTATCTAGTTATCGCATTACCTCATTCTTTGTCTCCTTATCTCGATCTTTATATAATTATTGTTTCTAATACTCATCTGATAATGCAGTAGAAAACAAACCGTTAACAATAATTGTTAAAAGACAATCGAAAAGTGATTGCAATCTGTGATTGCCTGTAGTTATCAATTTGTGGAACACCTGCAATAGTTCACTCTTCTCGTGATATAACATACATTTCTGAGTAGTTTGCAATCTGTCTGCATGCATCTTTTATATATATATATAATGAGAACACTTTGATAATATTGAAAGCGATGTACTAATGATCAGAAGATCTCTATATTAATACATATAACAAAAAAAAAAAACCAATAATCCAAATTAACACAGGTCAAGATGGGACTGATTCATAAACTGCTATTAAAATCGTAAAAAACAAAAGCAATTATTATAAAGGATGAAAAAAAGAAAGAATAAAATAAAACTTCTTATTTATACAACTGATATTTTATAACAAAATCAGTCTAAATCCACTTTTCAAATACTAAATACTTAAGAATTCAACCTGAATAACATACAAGGATAAGCAAATCTGCATGTGTTCCAGTGAATGACTGTACGTCGATAGCTGCCCGTGGAGTGTAGGGTTTATTTAAACGTACGCCAAAGTTTCGTTCACCACTTAACAATAGAATAATGAAAACACCCATATGTATCAAACCAACACGAGCTGCAAATTATGCTCAGTAAAAATATAACAGATCTATCCTATCGCCTTCCTGAAAACTTTAACATAACAAATCTAAAAATACTCTATATTTCATACCTGGATCATTGCGAGAAGCACTAACGTGAAATAATATCGGAACAAGCACTTCCAGAACATCACTTGTTTTCAATAAGTAAAACATGAATTTCTGAAAAATTATGTTTCCAAAGTACTGTGCAAAATCCTGAACATGTGCATAAAATTAGAATGTCTAGTATTGGTAAAAAAAAGCAATGAATCATTACCTGATTATATTCACAGCATTTCCAGAGCAAAACAAGGAGCTCCTGATGACATGTTATTTTTTTCGTAGAACTCGGAAGATACGTAGCAACTAATGGATTGGTTAATAAACGAGTCATGCCTTTCAACATGAATTCAAAGTCCTCTTCGCGATGAATCCTTGACAAATAATTAATGAAGAAATTGTCAGCATACTCGTTTTTCTGAAATTGATTCCTCTACACAAATTATGCGTCTGAAAGATAACTTTCAAGAATTTTTTGGAAAGGCTATTACTTTGTCAGACGATTGTGTCTCACTATCCAAGCACACGATAAGTACTTGCAATGCAGTCTGCATAAGGGGTTCTCTGCTGTCCGTAAAAAGCAAATAATTATAAGGTACACCGTAACCAATCGGATCATATGCGCAAATCACATTAAGCAGCGAAGTAAAAAGCGGTAGAACATGACGATTTTTCGCAGATGTAAATCTCGCTATCCATCTCATTCTATTTTCATCTGAAACTAAGAAAACAATTTACTGTCATAATCCAAGTCTAACTTCAGAAGTTCTATATGTATTATTAAAATGTTGTACCTGCAACGACGATAATTTCTAAAGCTGGAATGATGACAACAAATACACCCTTCTACTCCTTTAACTATGTAGCAACCAAGTTGACGAAACTGAACCTTTTTAATTCAAATCTTACCAATAACTGGGACATAGATGACTTCTGAAAAGCATGTGAGCAAAAGTTTGAGAATTTCAGTCCGCCGCTGATCATGTTCTGCTATTTGCGGTGGTTTTGTCGCAAAACCAACGCCAGCTTCCCATATATATTCACAGCTATCAATTGTACTTAAATCATCCGAGCCTCCCTGAAAAACGAAAGTGATAATTCGCCGTTGAAATGCGGAAAGTGAATATAAAATAATTTGTGAAATCATCGAAAAACTAATGGAGGGCTTAAATATTAATCTCACATGATAGTGAAAGACAGATACATCCTCCATGACCTTAAATATGCTGTTTTCTTTCATTAAAAATATTTCTTTGAATAAAAGTAATAAGTACCGAATGGTTTCTAAGAGATGAAACGGTGAATTCAGGACAAAAAAGTAAATCGGTGAGAGCAGATATCAGTGTGCATGCTAATGGCTGATGGGGAAACTGTTCGTTTTCTTCTGTTGGTGGTAATGACCAAAAGAATCCTTTCCAATCTGAGTCTTCGAATAAGTATGGACAAATTCTTGTTAGAAGTCGAACACAATTCAGTACCTAATAAAAAATTTCGTGCTTTCGAATCAAAAAGAACTTCATAATTAAATACTGCATCTCAAACTTTTTCGAAATTCAGAGCGGCAGCTAAAATTTGGCTTGGCCAAGCATTCCAATAAGCTTCATCAAGCCAAAAAAGCTAAAAAAAATTTTGCACAACCGATTTGAGTATTTAAATGATTCGAAGTTTTTGCATAGTGATCGATGATTTAACTTCCTGATCGAATTTAAGAACAAATCAAAAATACCTCTGTTGGCGATATGGATGACAGAAAATTACATGCTGTCGTTATTCGATTCACAGTTTTATAACACAAAGCTGCCAGATTGTTTGGAGAATTATCACGCAATGAACGGACCTGAAAATATCCTCGAAATGAGGACAATTAAAAATTTGTTTTGAAAAAAATGATGTCCCATGGATACATTAATCTAATTTCTTGCATGTTGCTAACCATCAACACTATTCAAATGTATAATTACTAAAAATTTTCTCTGATCTTTATTAGCCAAATCAGATAATTTCCGAAAGCATCAGACTAACATCGTCCGCTGTGATTAGTGCAAAAATATCCGCAGCACTGTTCATAGTAGAGGCCCATAACTCTTCCCAAAACGCATCCTCTTCTACTTTCGATTTTTTTGTTGTAAGTTCGATAACTGCTTTGCGGAAATTAATTTTACTTCCAGAATTACCCATTATTCAATGCTTAGAGTTTATTTTGCTGACTCTAGAATGCAATCAGCAAAAATTTTAGTAACAAATTATGACGCAAAACCGAACACTGTGAAGCAGATATAACAGATTTAATTCTACTTGAACATATTATTTCGTAGATAACTCAACACGCATCACGTGAAAAATGGATGGAAATAGTATTTAAACGAAAAACTAAAACTCTCTTGGATCGGAAAAGATGTAGGAAAAATATGTCAGAGGAAGGAATACAACGGAAATGTTTTGCAAACGATTCTTGCAAATATGTCAGGACTCACTCTACAACCTTATCTCTTCCAAATACTTCTGCGGAAGCCATTCACGTCAACAACGTAATCGTACACGAGAGGGCAGGACATCTGTTCGGAAAAGTTACTGCTACGCCTCTAACACTCGGAAACAAAACACAGAACACGTCAAAATGCTCGACAAGTGGATAAAACAGATCGTGACGCGCCGTTGCATTATGACCGCTGATTCTGTTGCATGGCAGACAATGGCGGGTGCGCGTGACAATACTTTTAGCTTACGTGTGGGTTTTTTTTCCTTAGCGGTTGGATTCCATTGTGGTGATGTTGGACGCGTCTTTATTGGATTACAGATATCCGCAGTGATGTCGTTAAGAACGGATTTAAGCGTGATAATGGAATAAATCGGAAGCTATCATTTAGATACAGAAAAAATTCTCTTGGCATGTGATACGGCAGCAACTTGTCCATTAGGGAAGAAATTTCACTCTGTCAGCAGTGAATGAAATATCATTTTTGGTCAGATGTAGCTAAGAAATCCGAATAAGCAGACTTTAATGGAATGCAACCGAAGTTATGATTTATTTACGTTGAATGGGATGAAATAATATGATAGATTAAGACTTGATCACTTAGTCGTATCCATCACTGCCCTCTCTTCTGTCTTTTTGGAATCAGGTCGAATTATTCGATTAGACAGCAGTCAGATTGAAATGAGTCGTGGTCTTCTTCCCAGTCTCGAATTAGCGTTCAGTCTTCAATACAAAGGACAGTGTTAACTAGTGATATTCAGGCGAATGTCATAACAATGCTTGGCAAGGCACTATCGTGAATCGACTTTGGGGCGAATGATCATCATTTACTTGGACTGTTTAGTTCATTTCACCCAAACTGGTGAATTTTCCATAATTCAAGTCGCTTGGACTCTAATTGATTAATCGCAGTATTCTGCATAAAGTTCATATATGTATATATGTCCGCAGTGTTCTGCATAAAGTTCATTATGTCCGCAGTGTTCTGCATTCCTCCTTTTCCAAGCTTCAATTAGATGTTAAAATTAAACATCACTGGAGAGAAAATAAATACATGGAATGATGAATTATCACATTGCGATTTTCCTATTATGATCGACTAAACGCTAGCTTGCTTTTTAGCAAAAATTTATTACTGAAATATACGCAGATGAAAATGTCGACAAAACACTTGAAAGCATACTATTCTCTGCCGCCTAAATTTATGCATCCACTAATCTCGACAGTAAATAATCTAATGTAATGTATTTCAGATTTATTTAGATGGTTTTGTTGTCACTTGAAATTTGCTGATGGTTTTACTTTCGACAATTTTTCAATTTGTCGAAGCTCTAGCCACATGACCATTGATAGTTTATTTTGTGATTCACTTTGATATAAAAAAAATTCTTTTTTAATGCTTCTGAAGTACTGAGAGGAAAAAAGAATGAAATTTATTACAACAAAGTATAAAACAACTGTGACCAAATGATGATAAGCGTCAACCACCTTTCAAGTTTGTTCGTGAAAAATAACTTCATTTTGTTGATTAGGTTCAAATGGTGCTGCAAATATATATTTTTAGGTGTGAAAAATTTTTTGATTAATTATATGCTTAGCAAGGCAACTACACCACTTACATCACTACTTTTACGTCCTTTATTTATTTAAAAGTATCGAAACCAGATAAACTTTCAGCCTCCAGCTGTGATAAGAATGAATGGGAAAGAGAAAAATAAATAAATGGGAAGTAAAGCATTCTTTGAGAGTTATTCTCAGAAACACCTGCCATATCCTGGCAATCTCGATACCAGTTTAAACAAATAAGGTTTAATAATAAAAACATGCCCTCTTTTTTTAAAAGTTTCTTGTAGCACAAGTGACTTGTAAAAGATCAGTGCTTTTTTTTAAGAAATCAATATTGAAAATGCGAAAAGCTTGGCAAAACAAGTCTCACCATCATTGTCTTAAATTTTGTTTATAAAAAATTTTTTGATATTTGAATAGTATAAAACTCACTATAAGTTCTGTAGAATTCGTCACTATAAGGCCATCCACGTCGAATATGTTCGAGAAGGTATTCCCGCGCCAAGGCCCGTAAATCATTTGGTGCACGACGAATTTTCAATGAAAATGCTTGTGAAACAGCATATCCTCCAGCATTGTGCGGTTTGTATCGATTCATTACATTTCCATCTTCCTGTGATTCTCCAGATAGCGGTGTCAAGCTTTGGTATTGGATTTTTTTCTGTGAAAATATTTAAAGAAATTAGATTTCCATTCATTTATATGACGAATATTTTGTTGATATTGTTGAAGTTGATAATATTTGTTCTTGTTAAAAAATATCCTCACCTAATTTTTGGACAGTTTGTCTCTATAATGCAAGTTATTATGTATTACTCATCTTTATAGCATTTTTCTCATGAAGCAACTTCTGATGTGGCAAATGTTTCCGTTTTACTAATTAAAACTCAGCTAAAATTGTTATGTAGGGTAAAAAAATTCAGTTATTCACTTCAAATATAAATTACATTTGGTTTTCCGAATGCTTTAGATGCTGACGTTGTCGAAGTGATTACTGTTGGCGTTACTGTTGTTGTGGTAGTTCTGATAATTGTAGTTGAGGAAGTAATAATCGCACTGGATGTATTCGCATTATTAGGTTTAATTGATTGCTGAGAATTTCTGTGCTGATTATCAATTTGCCTCTCACCAGAATGCATGGCCAAACTATCCTCAGTTGATGTCGTTACCTCCAAATTAGTCTGTTTTGCCTATAAAATTTTGCTACTACAAATATATCAATGAATGATTTGCAAATTTTATTTGAAATATTTTAAGGCATATTTAAAATCTTCAATAATGCACATTTTGTAAAG
The DNA here is from genome assembly GCA_028564675.1 of Onchocerca lupi. NCBI lineage: Eukaryota > Metazoa > Nematoda > Chromadorea > Rhabditida > Onchocercidae > Onchocerca > Onchocerca lupi. The sequence continues at coordinate 76,169 of JAOVVO010000164.1, read as the reverse complement.
TTGGAGATGTCGTCAGTGTTTCTTGTCATCGAAATCTGATAAAAAAAAAAAAAAAAAAAAAATGCAAAATGAACTATACATGTGTAAATTAGTATCATTTATCGCTGCTAATGGTTATGAAAAATTTTAGGTGAAGAGAAAAGTTGTGTCCTTGAATTTTAGACACTTGGGATTCAAGGGTATTCTCATTGAAGATTTGAACAAAGCCACCTCAGAATCACTTTCGTCAAGGATTGGTGAATTAGCGACATTTGATACATTAGCTCCTAAGCGATTGTCGTTTTGTGATAGTTGATTTTGCTGCAATTGGTGTTGAGCGATCGTTATTGGCGTATATTTCAGAGCACTCCATGTGATGTCTCCTTCCTTCTCATGCTTTTCTTGTAAGATTTTCTTGATCATTGTATCATCATCAATAGCTCTTTCTTCACTTTCACAACATATCGGTGTATTTAGTATTTTGTAGCAAAAACGTCCTGGCTGAAACAAAATTATGAAAATTGAGAACCGAACAGAACAGAATTTATATAAGATCAGAAGCTGTTATATACTATAATACTTTGTATGACATCAATCGTATTTATTACTAATTTTTATTTTGTGATCGGTTTTTAGTGTTAATGAGACGATGATTCTGAATCCATAAATAAATTTCTTGGCTCATTTTAGGCTCTTAACTGTTTTGATTTGTGCTGTATAAGCTGTGTATGACACAATTATAGCCATAATTTGATTGCATTGCTTGTCGGGTTAAGAGCCTAAGTTGCATCAGATATTACTAATTTTTTAAACTCCTCTTAAATGTGATAAAGAAATTACTTTATGAGCGCAATCTTCTTCATTGCATGATAGTGGATCTCCATTGCCATTAAGTATAGTGAAGGCAGGTTCCGGGCATTCTAAATTTGGTATATTGAGAAGTTCGTTACTCAATGCAATTGGTTGAATTATTTTATCAGGAGAATTCAATTCCTTCAATGAAAGAGCATTATAGGGTTCCTCAATGATAGATGGTGATCCTTCACAACATATTGAATGTTTCCCGACGTTAAGACATTGCATGGAACTCTAAAAATTTTCATTTTACTGATACACAAATTAGATTTCAACATGTGCAACTTTCCAATAAGATTTTAATACAATTTAGTGTTGGAAACTAATAAAATAAAAAAAAAAAAAAAACTTTCAGTTGCAAAATAGAAGCAGTGAAATGAGTGGAAAATTTAGAAAAGGTGGAATTCCAAAAAAAAATTTTGGAAAATGAGGAATTCCGCAAAGAATTTAGAAAGTAAAGAATTCCCATGATAAATCTAGAAAGTGAGAAATTCTATGAAAAATCTAGAAAAAGAAAAATGCCACGAAGAATCTAGAAAATAAAGAATCCCCACGAGGAATCAAGAAAGACTTTCAATCGAATAATTTGGGCTTAATTTAAATTTTCCATGATCATGTCACATGAATCACCTGTGGGCAGTCGTGAAGACCCGGAATACAAATGAGGGGCAAACCAGCATCTGTAAGTATTGTAATACCAGGTGAGGGACATTCAAGGACAGTATCCAAATCAATTTCTTCCTCTGTTGGACAACATTGATAATTTGTTCCGGAAAAATAACAGGAATGTCCTGGTCCACATAATCCTTCGTGTCCTGAAATACTGAATCTTTGAACCGACAAATCTGGGATATCAAAAGTCGAGTAATTCAGTCAAAATTTTCAGTTGCAAATATTAGGCATAAGAAAGAAAGGTATTGGAGTTCAAGAAGTAGGAATTTCATAAAGTTAAGAAAAAAAAGGTATAAAAGTGGACCTGGCAAACAATGCTTTATGGTACCAATAGCGTCGATTTCAGGCAATTGAGAATTCGGACAGTATCGATTGCCATATTCTGTAGTTAGTATGACTTCAATAGGATTCTTAAGTATTGCAATAAGTTTCATCAATGTAAAACTTTTTTTTCTACTAGAAGAAAAAGTTGAAATAACAGGAAGTTTACTTCATTCGGTAGAAATTTTGTCAGAATTCTATTTGGAATTTCGATTTCATTGATAAAATTGTCAAATTTGGCAAAGGAATTCAATTGTAAGATTTATAATTCAAAATTTAGAGGTCATTTTTGCATTTTCTTTTTTTCAGAGTTTTGGATATCCTGAAAAAGAATGCATTTTGGACATCCTTTAAGATGATTTCTGTTCCGTGCTAAAGAAATCAGAAGGATCACTGAAAGATAATCGTATTAACTGAAAAAGTTCGGTTTTTATCCGGGAAAGAACAAAAGGATGCTACAACACCGCAGAATGACCAGCAGGTAATAATGATGAATATTAAGAAGTTAGCAACATAAATCTCACTCTCAATCTTGTATAACTTCTTGTCTTAAATAACTTAGGCACGAAAAAAAACATGGAATGATTTCAGATGCATTAGTACCTTTCACAGACATTTCCAGTTAAAATGATTTCAAAAAAAAAAAGAAAGGACAGAACATATCTGGATATTATTAGCATCAAAATGTCTTTAAATTCACCTGACAATGGGATAAAAGAATTTGATTCCTTAAAATTGCTGACAACAGAATTATTGTATTGAATAACTCATTTAATTTGAATATTATGTTAAAAGGAAAAAAGCAAAGAATACCTCTGGAGTGCACCAAGCATGCAATAACACTGAGTAAAGTAAGTTCAACGATTAGCTGCCGGTACATAACCGACAAGGCAAAACAAAACAGGCATAAATCAACTCCGATTTTCAGCCAACCTAAAATCATTTAGGTCACAAACAATGGCCCACTTTTTCAAAACCACCCATAAACAAAGACGGATTGTATCAGACCTCTCCTTTCATTTCTATCCCCGCAAATTCCATCTCATTGTAATTCCTGATTTCAATCCTCCCTCATCTTTTCAGTATGAAAACAATCATTAATTGAACGTAATTGCTTCACATCACAACTTTAAAGTTTCATTCTTACACATCCTTTCTGCCGACTGACACTCATTTTGTCATCTATAAAAGAAACATCATGGTACCTTTCTTAGAAATATATCAAGTTCTTCGGTGATAATATTACTATATTATCCTGGTAACATCCAAAATGTGACAACACTACCCAAACTAATAATAAATCAGTGCAAGCTTCGTATATTTAATTCTCGTGAGTGATACGAGAAGCCAACAAAAATGTAAGTCTCGTCATCTGGCAGGTTTATTTCAAAAACTGAATAGATAATGCACAGCACTTCATGATTATCACACCCAATTTTGAAGAAAAATTTTGTTTTATAATTTATATTGAAAAATAGTTTTTCATTTGATTACCGCATTTTCAATTTTGAAAGTATAAGCTTTTTGATTAATATGAGTAAAATTCAAATTTCATTCCGTAAATATTGAATTTAGTAATTTGAGTGCTAATATCTTTAAGCAATAGTTGTTATCATTTTTTAGCTTATACAAATAGTTTTAAAATTTCTAAATTTTAAATATGCCTATTACAGTTCGCTATTGCTATTCCAAGTATAGTTTCTTTCAACTATATTTTCTTTGGATTATGATTTTGAGCTTTAATTTAGAACGCTTACAATTTGCCCCTAAAAACAAAACTTTAAAATCACAATTCAAAAACTAAAGCGCAAACAGTTAGCAGTCAATGAATTCATCATGTTAGCAATTTGATGCATATTTCTTGGCGCATATATCGTTCAGTAGTTTGTTCGATGATTTTTAAATAATTTATAGAGATACGATTCGCCAAATATTAAGTCTATAAATCTTCCAATTTTAAAGCTTCGAACTGCCCGAAAGCTCAATTGTTAGCTTTACAAAACTCAAAATGAGGTTTTGTCATAGTATAAATATTGCTGACAGACTATAGCACATATAAAATTGATGCTTAATGGGCAAAGGTCAATCTGAAAATCTGCCACTTCTTTATAAACTTATTCTTTGAACGTACTATTATTATTTTTACTTGCACCTGATTTTCTTATTTTTATGCGAATATTCCAATCAATACGGAAATCTATTCCTTTGACACATAATTGTTCTATAAGATAACATTTCATAATACTAGTAATTAATGCACAAACAAAAATTGTTTTCTTTAATGCACTTGTTTCATTTCTTAATATCACTAATAATTAATTTATATTAGTAACACAGTTAATATCACTAATTAATACCACTAATTAATCCGAATTTCGAAAGCACTGGGACTATAAATAAAAAATATTTCTTATAGCTTTCTACAAATCATAATTTTTCTTTTGCATACAGAAATAGCGATCTAATGGAATAGATGAGAATCAATTTACTTATAAGAAACTAAAAAAATAAATTGTTTAAATTTAGAAGTCGTTGTTATCACTAAATTTCAAATATATGATCTTCTAATAATCACATACATACATACACGCACACACAAACACACACACACATACACACATGCAAGTTTCCTAACATTTGAAAACTTAAATTCATCGCAATATTTGTTGAACTTGCGGTATTTTCGATGTATTAATTTATTAAAAACACTGTGAATTGCATAGCAAATATATCAAAAGTAAGGTTTTATTTAAATTAAAAATGAATGCAAATATCTTAAAAATAGAATTGCATTTTACGTGACAGAAAAGAACCAATCAGTGTTAAAGAAATACATTAGAAACCTAATAATATAATTATCAAAATATGCGAAAAAATTAATAGTTAAGATTTACAAGTATATTATTGCTTAGTGCCTCTTCCAAGCTTTAAATCGTTCGGAGATTTAATTTGAATCAATTGTTTATTTCCATGTTTAATAAAGGAGAAAATAGAAAATCTGGAATAATGATGAATTGAATATGTTATTTTTTCAAGTCTTTATTCTGGATTACATATGCATCAGCGAAGTATTTTAGTGTTAAATTCCGAGTTTTCGTAAATTTTTAGTTTTTTTTTCTTTTTTTTTAGAAAATTGTCCCCAAAGAGTCGGGAAAGTTTTTTAAATTGTCCCATCTAATTCCATGAACAATTTTAGATATATAAGTATTGAACTACAAAAATCAGACATGAAAAAAATGTAGTTGAGAGTGAAAAGTTGGCGATGTATTCCATAAATTGAGAGCTTCACGATAAAGAGATAACGAATGCAAATCTTCGCCAAATTCATCCAAACAGCAGGTTAACCCGCAGCAATATTGGACATAACGTTGACATCTGAAGAAATCGAACTTAATTTCATTTCAACAATTGTAAAATGCGAACGAAAGACAATATTGTGTAGTGAGTTAATTATCCGTTGTAAATTTGAACAATTTTTGTTTTACTCTTTTAATCAAAATGCTAAAATGATTTCATAAAGTTTACTAATTCTTACTGATAAATAATATCGTATATGGGTGACTCATCTACATATTCCAAATTTTTTCGTTCATCTGAATCCATATGATACAAACAGGTGTCTCGTGTTGGTAAATAGTTGAAGTTATCCTAAAATAAAATACTGAGAAAAGATTTTCAAGAAATCTTGTTTTTTCAACAACAAAACATTTTTTGCTTGAAAATCTACTAAAAATTTTAATGTGAGAACACAATACCATGTAGTAATATTTGTTCCCAGCCATTAGTTGCATCGATACCGAGAAAGATAAATGCAATCGTTGAACGCTTCAATTTTGCGTATCGCATATCCTTTCAGTATGTAAGTAGTAATTAATTGTAATATATCCTGATTTGTTTCATTATTACCGCTAGTTGCTTCACCTCCAGAAAGGTTTCTTAATAAGAGAAGCTGATTTGCTTAATTTCAAATTTCGTCGAAATTAATCTCTTTTAGACTAAATGTAAAACTTATATATTATATTTTGTATGGAATAATATTTCAAAAATAATATTGTCGTAATACCTCATGAAGCGAACTCACTGTCACAACTCATTTGTCATATGATATGATAATTGGGCAAAGGTTTCATAAATATTAGTTGACAAATTATTTATCAATTTATCAGCATCATGCATATTTGAAAGTTTTGAATCAGCGAATACAGTAAGCAATAACCTGACTTTCGATGGCTGTGACTGTCTGAAAAAGCATAAATTTCAGTCAAAAATTGACAAGTACTGAATCACTGAATCAGAGAAAACACTGCTACAAAAAATCGCATGTGAATTCTGGAATTTTAAACAATAAAACTGAGCTATCACAAACAACTTAAAAGTGATTTTCGTATAAATTTATATAATTAAAATTTGTCAACTTTGTCAAATATCGTTAAAAATAACTTATTCCGAAGAAAAAAAGCTAGCATTTTAGCAAAAATTTCATCAAAACCAGAAGTGTCAAAATTTTCTCGAAATTATGTAACAGTAATCTAATCAAGATACTCACACAATTTTTAATATTAAATTTATGTGAATTAAATTTTATCGGATTATAAGTATTGCAGTTTTTTATATCTTTATGTATGAACTCATTTCCCCTTAAAAATCAACGAATTTATTTGAGATTTAAGGTAAAATATACTTTTTAATCATTTCAGTGAATTAGGCACTGTTCATTTATTGATTTAAATGGAAAGATTGTGATTTAAATAAAAATTATACAATTTTACTTATTTTAGCGTACCTTGCGCTGTCGATGACTGAACTGCATAGAAACTTTACTTTATATATGAGCAAGGATAGGAAGTAATAGTAAACAGTATGCATTGCTGGTCTTAAATGTTTCTATATTCGACGCTTTCACTCTTCAATTATCAATATTTGTTCAATCGATTCATCTACGTTGTAGATAACAGCACTGAAATGCTGCTTGCAAATTCTATTTGATCAAAAGATGCAACTGCAGCTGCATTTCGATGTACAATCATCTCAATACACTGTTAGTAACGATTTAATTAATGCAATTGGAATGCTTTTTTTTTACTCACTGATATAAGCAATAAGTCATCATTATCGTAATTCAAGTTATCATTATCATAATTCAAGTTATCATGATCATAATTCAAGTTGCAGTATGATTTGTGAATGTGAACTAAAAATTTTAGTTATTTTTTATCAAGTAAATATAGTAAAATTGTACAATTTGTACATCTGCTGTATTTTTTAATGCCAAGAAAACTTTAAATTTTTATAGAAATTAAATTTCATTTATATGTATACTAACAAGATCAATTCAAATTTTTTGCATGTATTTTTGGATTATTCTTTTTTTGGAAATATTCTTCAATTCTAAAATAATGCGTCGATAAAAAAATTTATTACAATTATTATTATGAAAATAACATTTTATATGTTTATTATTTATCGGTAAATAATAATTCGATATTTTCTTCCTCTTTTAAACTCTTCATAAAATTTTTATCCACCGCAGAATCGTTACAGTAATATGAAAATGACTGAAATGATATATTCGATGAAATTGGAAGCAGATTAATTATTATGTTTTCAGGAGTAATTCCGCCTTTTTTTCTTAAATAAATATAATAAAAGTATCTATACCTGATAGTTTCAATTGGGTATTGAGACATATTTAAGCAGCCTCAAATCGCTTATATTTCCATATATCGGAGAAAACTTCGAGTATTTGACAAATTTGTCTAGAACATCGTTAATCATATGTTATCTTCTCAAACTGCTCAATGGAAAATCTCAGAAGACTTAATGTCAGGTAATTTAATATCAGATAGTATTTGTAAATGATTCAATGAAAATAAATTTTTTCCAAATATTTATGCATGGACAAAATGCATTTTTCATTCCATTTAATTTCTTTCTTAGGCTAAAACTTCAACTTTTCTGATTAATAATTTAGAAAACAACAAAATGTTCTTTCGTAAATTCTACTGCCAACTAAAATGAAGCTTAGAATATTTCTTTATTATAATCATTCATTCTTTCCTTCCATGAATTTCATAACGAACATTTTTTTTTTTTTGTAAACCCAATTACGAATGAAAAAAATTTTAGAACGTGACACCCTTTTAACAATCTGTCTCACTCTTCTTTGTTTCGAGTAATATCTGCAGTGTTAAACTCGGACAAAAAATAAATTTTTTTTTCCTTTTGTTTCTTGAGAAACATATTTCTTTCTTTTTCAGCACAAATCTATTTTTCGGTGCAAAATTTACACTGATTTCATAAATTTCTACCATTGGAAGAAATGTGGAGATGAAATTATATGCTGCAAAATGAATATTGCCTTTCATTAATTTAATCACTGAATTTATTTTTTTTTAAGTTGAAAATTGGTGTAGGTTAAAGAAATTTGACAAATTTAAGTTTGCGTGTCAAAAAATGATATATAAGCTTGTAAGAACCACTGGGATATGAATATGGGCCATTACGTTTAAGACATTCCGGTAAATCACAGAATCATTGTGACCGTTTTCGACTGAAACGAAAAAAGGACAAAAAGATACAAGGGCATGCCATTTTCCAGCTTATTCCGATAAAACCTATTAATTATTTCACAAGAAAATAAATTCTCAAAATGTGAATTTTTCAAAAATTATAAAATTTTGCACCGACTGATATCAACAAATTTCTGGATGAAATTCAAAAAATTTTATATAAATTTTTGCAACATGCAATTACATCATTAGAGTATGATGATGATAATAATTATTACTTATAGAATTATAAATTCACATCGATGGAATTGTAGCTGAATGACAGATGGGATGTACGCATTAAAAAAATTTGACCCTTTTTGCAATCAATATTAAATTAGAAGAAAAACAAAACAAAATTTGTTATTTCAAACTACTTGTGAAGTATATTTCTTATCTGAAACTTCTAAACTCCTAATATAAATATCCCAAATCATATTAATGTAAAGATTTTATCGAAAAGTAATATTGATTTAAATAGCATTCATCTAGGATTATTTCATGCATCAAATTTCGTATCATAAATCTATGCTATAAAAAGATTGTTGAAATGATAGTATTTGGACAGGAGAATACCAGTTTTACCCATTAGCAATATCCCCAACAACAGCTGATTATAAGATTGCCGATTATCTAGAATTTTGTTAGTTGCTGAGTAAGACATCTAGTCTTTATAATGACTTTTATAAACTTATTTATGATGGATGGATAAACACTTACACTTGCAACTAGAAAAGTTACAAAGATTTTCATAAAAAGCAAATTGCTGACATCTAAATTCATTTTTTCAAAATTTCTGCATACTATCATAATAAAATATTAAGATTCTCAATAAAATATTCCATATCAGGAAGAATTCGTTTGTGGTATTTCTTCCCCAAGAATTCATCGGAATGAACTTTATACAAAAGCTGCCATCTTCCTAAATTTAAATTTTTATATGAACTGGAACCACAAAATCGAGTGTAGATTCATTTATGTTAAATTGTGCAAGAAGGACAAAAAGTGCACGAAGTGCTTATTTCATTAGACATGATTTTTAGACCGCAACAACTTGAACCGCAATGATACAACTTGACATTCTAAGCTTCAATTTCGTATCGTTTTAATCATTAAACAATATTTCGCATTTTCAGCACTTAATGCAGAACACATGTTATGCATGTTCTGATAAAAAATAATAAGCATTAGAAGATCTGAAACGCATTCAAATCTAAGGTCTACCAGAATAATGGTATTGTGGCCAAGTAATCATAGAAGCAAGAATTTCATTACGCATCCAACAGATAAAACAGATATGCCAGAAGAACTTTGCAACTTTTTCGGGAAAATATTGGTGATGGAACAATGTTTATTTTGAGCTATAACTGATATACTAGTGACACCAACATAACGGATTTTCAGAATTTCGGAATAACGGAAATGTTAAATGTTAAATAGTTACAAATGAAGCTATTGGATGTATGTGTGTATGTGTTTATTCAAGAATGAGAGAAACGAAAAAACAGATAAAGAAGGCAAAGTTCTTGATAAATAAATAAGAATTTGCAATCATTTTTCGATAGTGGCTACAAATGAGTACTTTTGTGCTCCAAGATCAATAAGATATTGAATTTGGAAAAACCTGCCAAATTTCCGGAAATGAATAATTCGAAATCGGATGTTTTTTGTAGACATAGTCGGAAGGTTGCGACTGTTTATGATTTTGCAAAATTCTCAAACTTGCAGTAGTTTTGAAAAAATCCAATTGATGAATCATTTGATTGTATTGTGTAAATGATATTTTCGAGTATAACTTATACATAAATACGCTCACACACACAAAAAAACAAATGATTTTACTGAAGAGCAACACTCTCATATGTTAACAATTCAAGAATATTGAAAAGATGTGTAGAAGTATTGAATTTTCTCGTCAGTTTTCTCGCATTAGCATTTCTTGAAATTCATTTGTTATTTTTGGTGCCATCGATTAATTGAAAAATCGTTAAACTACATCACATTGTGGAGCTTGAACTTAAGTCTCTCAAAGTGACATAATATATGCAGTGTTGTATTTTACCTAATGTTTCATCAACTATAAAGAATGAGAATATTGCAGAAATATTAAACTTCAGGATTAATTTGTTCAAATGTAAGTTGATTTGAAAATAATTCATAAAGCCAAAGTCTTTTCGTTACTTTTTGATTGCCTGTTCTGGATGAGGATATTTACGAAAATCTTGATAAAACTGTTCCAAATCCGGAAAATCTCAGCCGCTGATATCTGCTACGTTTTAGCCATCAAAACATTTGAAACAACTTTATCCGAAGCTAACAGTTATCAAAAAAATAATTAGTTACATTTTATACCGCAGTGATAGCGTTCTTAGGATAGATGATTCGAGCAAGCCCGAAACAAACGATGACCATTCCGGAAAATTTCAAACCAAGAAGTGTCTCATGAAATTCTAATATCTATCGTAATCTATCTGAAGTTTTCGAGCTTTTGGAAATGTTGCCGCATAAGACCACCCACGAAGTTTGAAAACCATAGTAGAGTATCTATCGAACACAAAGAGAGTTGAGGGTATCATTGAAAGACCACCTGCAATGTTTCCTTCAATGAGATCAGTGTGGCGCATTGTTCCTTCTCAGCACAAATTGATGTATAAATTTCTGTTTTTGAATTTCTGAAAAAAAATCATCGGAGCAATAAATGTTAAAATATGCATTTTCTTTATCAGATCTTTTGCGCGAAAATGGGATTTAACAGTTCAATTCTGCTTGATCTTTACTCTTCTCGGGCAGTTCATTTTCACTCGGATGTATTTGGTATTTTTTGTAGACACCCGGTGAATGTCGTAACCTCGCACCACATTAGCTATCTCAAAAAATTTCACATAGATAAGAGGTCAAGTATCCACTTAACAAGCATTGATGCTCCTTTCTTTCATCAAATCGGAGCTGCTTATTTACAATGATGTTTGTACTGCAACTGTTGAATTGATCTCGGTACATCACTTAATATACTAATGAAAATGCGAACAAAAATAATTTTTTAGACGCATATGAGATCATTACATTCTACTTCCAATCGAAATTAGAATTGATCGATCAAAAAGATTCAAGCAATTCTAAATGGTCAAACCTACGTGATTCGATTTGATGAGAAACCAAGACATCATTCAATGTTACGTTTCTTTCGAGATTAACAATATTATACTGCAGATAGACAGCGCATATTTGTTGATCAGAAACCAGTTTGACAGCAGTACCTTTCTAAACACGAATATATGAACAGATAAACGTGTGAGCTCGGAAATTTCTAAGGAATACGACAAAATTTTCAAAAAATAACTTTGAAAGAAAAAAAAACTTCAGTAGGTTGTGAATGATAGAAATGAAATTTTTACTTGCACCCAATTTATCATTTGTGTGAATGCCATCCATATTGTTGCTGTAAATGAATTGTGATAAATGCTTCCTTTATTTTCATGCAGATTAGCGAGAATTACAGCAAACACTGATAACAAAACATCACAAAATGTTAATATCTCATTAAATGATCATTTCATTGTTTCTAAACAAAATGCTATCAGTTTGCAAATCAATAAGTACAAGTTTTGATTTTTGAAGTCAGAAACAAGAGGACGATGCTTATTGAAGAATTTAATAAACTGTAACTTTATTAAATTCAGTTATAATTTCTAAAGATGCATTTGATCTAATTAGTTATTCTGTATTCATATTTTGTTTGGAAAGAATGCTCGGCGTTTCCTAGAAACACATTAATTAATAGAAATGCTATGAATTTTCTTAATAACTATTTCGCTTCAATTATGCTGCAATCTCCGCTTATGATAAGTTTTTAGTTTCAATTGATGAGTTTAAGCCTGCTTCAACATCGATAACTGTGGTTAATATAAGCAAGCGATAAAAAATAAAATTAGTTCCATAGGATTTAAACTGTCACTTGTGCGAAGCATTTATTTTCTGCAATTTATATCTATTATCAAATATAGGAATCGATATAAAAATCAATTAAGACAAAAATTTGCTTGCTGGAATATGAAGCATCGTGAATTACCATTGAGAATAATTCAAGTATGTCTAAAGTTCTGCGGAAACAATCCGATTTTTCAAGGGGCCCTTCAAATATTCTTTCTGCTTGTATTCTTAATACATATATATATAACTAAAAATTACTTTTCAAGAATCTTGCGGCATAGCTATTACTTAAATTTCGGAATTTATACTTTATCCCTTAGTTATATTAATTTAATCATAGGGAAGTGATAACCTTCAACAATTGTTTTCATCACCCACCAAAAAAATTTTGCGAATCAAAAGATACTCAAATTCATAACAGCGAAATATTCTGATTAATTCATGACTGCTCAAAATTTAAGCTTTGATTTTCAATGATTCAAAAATATTCGAAAAAAGATGAAAATATTAAAGAAAAAAGAGATAAATTAGCAGAAGTAGCTTCATCGTACTGATTTCAGAGAATATTTGTGTCAGAAGGATTCCTTTCCTTACAAAATATTCTTCAACAGAATTTACGCTTCTTTTCTGTGATGAATGAAACTCATTAAATATACGTTGTGAAATATATTAAAATCTTGCATAAATGCAAGTATGAAGGATTATTACATAAGCAATAAGACCATGAACTTAAATTAGGAACGACGCAAAAAAGTCTATTTAATGTTATACAGTTTGCCTATAACTGGTAAACTTTGTCAAGTGTCGCGAATTCGATATCGCGAAACTCCAATCAAATGCCAAATCCACATTGTAAATTGATATAACCAGTATTGTAAATCATTTAACATCTTATATTCCTTTCCCATGTTTTTGCTTTTTTTTGGTATTCTTTCATACCGGAAGTGCTTTTGCTGTCAATCGCTCACAATACTCCCCTAAATTCACATCATTGTCCAATTTCACATCCTAACCTTCTCATTGGATCTTGCTTACGATGCTTATGTTGTACTTGAATCTTTAACAGTTTCCAGTGATTAACCCATTCCCATGCACTTGAGTTCTTAACAATTCCCGGTGATTAAACTACTCCCATCTCTAACTAAATAAATTTGGTTGTATTAAGAAAATAACTATCTTCAAAATAAAAATTTTATAATTCGTTGTGAACTCGACGATTCGACCCTACACAATCTACTCCAACTTTACTACAAACTCGCTTGGATTCACTGGCGGTATTAACTATTGATCGACATCGCTCACCAATTCAGAAATATTCACGACATCAAGTAAGTCATATCTGATGATTATGGAAATAATATTTATTATTCCAATTTTGTGAATATAATGTGTGATGATTGGATGAAGTCAATCGAATTATTTTCGAACACCTAATGTTTTTAGCTTCCCTTGTCGCTGAAATCGCAGGAGTACCACAGAATAAGTGATTTCTCTATTTTAAATCAGTGGTTTGTATGTGTGGATCTATTTCTTTGATCTTGCATCAAATGGCTTTGTAACCTTTGTTCTTATGTTATAGTGTAAATCATGTGCTAATAAGGCGCATTCACGCGCTAGCAAAGGTGCTTCCTTGTAGATCAGAACTCTATCAGGATCTTCTCAAGGCATGATTGATATTTTAATTATTACATCCGTTGTTGTATAATCAATTTTTTCGTTATAAAGGTTTGATTACCCAAGTTCAAAGTTCGAATAACAATTTCGATAAGAAACAAGAACTCTCAATCACTGTCACGGTCAAAGAAGATCGGCGACAACCCTATTGTGGATGCTATGCACAAGTTTGCTTCTCAAAATTGATGATAAGAGTATCGAAGAAATCGTAAGATCAGAAAATGAGTGACACGTAAACATCAGTGATATTAAACTAATTCCATTCAATGGTTTTATCATGCTGATATGTTATAGTACTATCTTTGCTTGTTTCGAGAAATATATTCAGCATATTTTGAATTGATTGTATTATTATCTATGATATATTATAATTCTGGTATTACTGAGGAAAGTCAGGTAAAAGATTAATGACAATAAATTGGTTAATGAATTTGAATTTCCAATGGCCAAGATCAGAAACTAAAGCACTGAAGAATATATGTATAGAAAAAAAAGTTCGCGATAAATGAAAAACTAATTTCAAACTGTGTCAATTTCAGCTCGAATTTTGTAAGTACCGCTATTTGAATACGAACAGCGTTTAGATTTGTTAACATTTTTAGAACTGCCGTAACAACAATTACGTATTTTGCTACAAGCCAATAGGTTATTTTTTTTTTTTGTTTTTATTTTTCGAAGAAATTAATTGGTTTATGAGTTCAAATTTCTTTTTTCATGAAATTTATAAATTTTCAAAGCAATTAGTGTCTAAAATGCATAATGATTTTAACAAATTTCTTTAATTATAATTCTCACTTCTATTTATTTGAGAAAGAAATCTTTTTCAGGAAATTTCGAATTTCTTTTTAGCTAATAAATATCATTCAGTAAAAATATCACTCCAAAATCATTTGTCGAAATTGAAAGCTCGTAATACGCGACAGATAATAAATTTAGCTTAAGTAACGGAAATTAAATCATTGTTTCAACCATTGGTTATGCTGGATATATACAGTAGTATTTTAGCCGTGCAATATTACTTATTTCTCCCTAATCAAGCCGTAATTAGCAAAAGAATTTCAAAGTGTAATTAAATGATTAAACTACTGCACTATTGTATAAATGGATTTTATGCTTGACTTCAAGTGAATGCAATGTTATTGATGATTCACAAAATATTGAAATCTTTTGCAAACTTCTGTGTGTATTAATCAGTGAATCAGACTTTATTTCTATATCTGCAAAAGATGCTCGGAAAAAATAATAGAATTAAGTATTTCTTCTAAGACACGTGGCTAATTTAAATTGTAATCAATAAAAGCTCATTTGAAGCTAACCTTTTTTGAGCCAGATTCATGATCTTCTACTAACATAAGGTTATTGATGTTCAACAATGCAACTGCCACGTCCTTCAGCGTGCGTTATACAGCAAATAAAATATATAAAACATATTGTGTAAGTTAAAAAACTGATACCAAAAACTTGGCGATCTAAGAGCATAACGTTTCATTCGGATCAACAGTGAGGTCAACTACTACCTTGAAATTATTTGTGATTCGATGTATGTATTGTGCGACATTCAACTCCTCTAAGCACCTACTTTCAGCGGCATTCTTGAATAATTGATGACAAATGAATAAATTATTTGATAACTGAGAAGAAGAAATGATCGTTTGAACTTTTGAAAAGCTTTGACAGTGTCGCGAAATCTTTTTAAATTTTGTCTGCTGCGACAAAGACGAATTCTGTTTGAAAAATTTTTTAGCAACAGAACAATTGCGAACAAAAGACTATCCGAGAAGATCCAAATAACTTATCACTCAGTATTCTCTGTCATTCGTAGAGAAGAAATACTGCTCCTTAATTGTCCGCCTGCCATGTCGCCCCGAACTTCTGTTGCTATTAAACTACAAATTGAACTGACTGTGCTCCAAAATCCGAACCTTTTATATTCTTCCGAGATTCCTCCTTCTTTCCTGATGATTC
The DNA here is from genome assembly GCA_028564675.1 of Onchocerca lupi. Lineage (NCBI taxonomy): Eukaryota > Metazoa > Nematoda > Chromadorea > Rhabditida > Onchocercidae > Onchocerca > Onchocerca lupi. The sequence goes on along the minus strand of JAOVVO010000164.1, from coordinate 60,225 downwards.
GTCGTCTCATAATTGATCGACCTCGCATTGTTTAGCTGTTGTCGAAGCATTTTGGCGAGGAACATTTTGTCCTTTTATTTATTGTTTTGGCGGCAAACATGTTTACCGATTTGTTGGTCCATTTGAAACTACGCACTTCATGAACTTTATTACTCTTTGTTTATACTAATTATAATTTTCGGATTTCTCCAACAGACAGCTTTTAAGTTGACATTTTCTCAATAAGCTCCACATAGCTCTCGGTAATATTAGTGAAATATGAGGCTAAAAAACCTAGATGATAATGGAAATATTTCCTAGTTATTATTGGGAAAATTTTCCATGTTGTTACAAAGGCGAACCTTGGTGAGAAATCTGGCTGGCGGAGGATTAATTTTTTTTCTCAAGATAGAATAAAATCAGATAATATCACGATTGCAATTAATCGCTTGGTTGTAGCACGGATGGATTAAATATAGGTGATTTGGTTCGAATTGAAAGATATTGATTGTTGAGTAAGTTGAGTGTTGAGTTGATTGATTGAGTAACCACTGAGTAAATTTTGAGTAACTACTCAGTTATCGCTAGAAGCTCTTTTTTTTTTTTTATCGACAATCTTTGTCGTGAATATTTCTGAATCGTGCTGAGTGACGTCGATCACTAGCAAAATATCCCCAGTGAGTCTAGGCCAGTTGAGCTAAGTCGAATTGGGCTAAGTTATGTGGAGTTGAATTGGTTGAGTCGCTTCCACACTGTATTATAAAATCTTTATTTGAAGATAGCTATTTTCTTAATACAACCAAATTTATATGTATTAGAGATGGGAGTGGTTTACATAAAAACACTGGAAACTGTTAAGACCCAATCACAATATAAGCATCGTGACAAGATCTAATGAGAAGATTAGGATGTGAATTTGGACAAAAAAAAAATATGAATTTAGATGAATATTGCGAGCGATTGATAGCAAAGGCATTTCCTGTGTGACAGGAATACAAAGATATTAGCATAGGTAAAAACAGAAAAAACATGGGAATGCAATGAGAAATAAATCTAAGGAATGTAAATATCAGTTAAGTGATTCACGATATTGGTTACATTCCTTCACAATGAGGAATTTATTCATTTGTTTGGTATTTGGTTGGAGTCTTTCGATATCGGAATTCGCGACACTCCCAAGGGGAGGAGAGAAAAATTAACAAAATAAGAATCGTAGAAATGTGAGTTTAAATTTTAGACTAATTATTACAATAGAGATTGTAGCAACATTTATACAAACAGTTGTTAATCTCCAATGTGTTGTCACACTTTCAAGTTCTTCCTGGATTGATTGAATAACTTGGTCGGATTCGCTTCCTAATTGATCCGTTAGTTCTTTGCCTTGTTCGGAAATTTCTTGCCAAAGAGAATCATCCTTTGGTTGATAAGGTATTGTATTAACTGCCTCTTGATTGTGAGCCAGTTCTAATTCTGCATTGATTCTTTCAAGATCAAACTTGTCTATTAGAGCTCCTTTAAATTCGATATTTTGCATTGCATTTTCTTGAATTTGTAGGGTGCTATCAATAATTTTCCATTAATTCTTTTAGCTATTATATCATTTCCTTGCAGTATCATTCTGGCGGTGAGAGTAGGATAATTGATAGACAATTCTTCAATCAAAAGCAGTAGATTATTTCTGTTTTGGCAGCTGCGTTGGTATATTACTTTGAGTTGCTGAATAAATTCTTGTCTTAATGAATCAAAAAGATATTGAAATCTTACGTTATTCGATTCCAATGCTCTTCTGGAGAAGTCTTTATCATAAGTAATTGTTTTATTGTTTCTCGTTTTGATTTTTTCGTAAGATTTTCGTTTTCAGTATCCATATCAACGATAATATTTCCTTTCATTAGATAGAGGCTGGTGAATCTACAATTTATCGTTAAGAATGTGTTATCCTCTTTATCGATCACAAATGAGGCTTGTAAATGATAATAAAGTGATCCCGTATCTCATGGTTTCGAATCTTCCAGCTCTTCGATATGGGCAATAATTTACTATCCCAGTACTGTTCCATAAAACAATGCTAATGCTAGTAATAGACTTACCCAATTTCACCATGCAGTGGTCGGTATTGTGCAAATTAGAAATTAATCCTTTTCCATCATTTAAGAATATTTCTCCTTCGACCAATACGAAATTTGTTGTAAATTGACATTTAACTCCCCACCATCCGTATGAATATTGTAATTCATTGTTTGTCATCCATTTATTAGGGGAGGATTGAATCAATGGGATTCCATCCATCTATTTTGAGGATGCATTAACCGGCAGAGTTGGTAAGAAATTGGTGAAGTAATTGTATGATCTGAAACTACTGAGAGTGACAATTTGAGAATGAGCTTTTTACAAACTGATCTCATAATATTACCACATTTGACAGCTGGAATTCTTACGTAAGAGCGTGTGTTTACTTCCACTTTGTGTAATGTAACGTTTTGATTGATGGTTTCTTCGCAGTTCCATTCCTGAGGCATGTTAAAAGGTAATTCCGGAAATCCATTTGCAATTGTTCGCGGCTAAAATCTGTACGATTATTAGTGATAACATTTTTATCAATGATAATGTTCTCAAAAAATTATTGGATGTAGTCTAGTGGTTATTTCGGCATGTGTCGCTGTTCTTTTGGAGTTTCGAGTCGGCTAGCCAGTGGTTCTTTGAGTCGTCTTCTGCAAGGTTCTTTGTATTGCTGAAATCATTGCTATTAACGCTGTTGATCTCCAGTGGGCATGGCATATTTATAGAATGATCGAGTTGTTTCCCATTTGGCAGTTGTATGGTGGCATTTCGCGTTCATAAACCCAGACCTTTGTTAAGTTTGATTATTCTTGCAAGATTCCACATACCACGAAGGACATTAGGTTCTACCAATAAAACTATCTCATTTACTTGTGTTTATCTTTCTGTGAGTCTAGGGGAATATATTTCTTTTTGTAGACGTTCTCTTAGACTTGCTGGATAATTCTCTCTCCATAACTTCCAAAAAACATTCAGTGTTTTAACAGTACTTGTCCAATTTTTGACTAGTTCATTCTTTATTTTCAATACATGAGGAGTATATTCCTCTTCCTCGCTTTCAGACTCCATTGGTATATCTAATGATGCCGTAGGTCAAATGAAATCGATGAGACGTATTATCCTATAATCATCAAACCCAACGTAAGTCAATGGATGCGTATTTAATATTCCTTCTATCTCCGTAATTAGAGTTGAAAAAAAAAAGAGTTGTGATTTCCCTTTTTGTGAGGAGTCTTCTTCCTATCACTTTTCTTAAGGCCTGCTTTGTCACTCCAATGAGTCTGTGGTGGAAGTTTCGTTGTAGTGGTAATCCGGGTATGTGTGTGTGTCGGGCGAGCTAGAGTGACGCGAATTAGTATTTCAAGCGCGCTAGTGTGACACGAACTAGTATTAGGAGAATTTACTAATTACGAAGGCGAGAATAACAATAAGAAAAAATAAAAAGAAAAAGATGAAGACGAATTGTCGAACTGTAGAAGCTGACGAAGATTGAAGAATGGATTCGTGAGCAATATGGCTGGCTTATATAGTGGCAAGAAGTGGAAGTGATTAAACAAAATTACAATTTTCTCAAGCTATTACAAGATTGTTTCATGTGAAAATCCATTTTGGATACAGATATGATAAATGATAAAATGAATTACAGTTTTCTCAGGCTATAGTTTCATGGGAGAATACAATTTTTTTACAGCATATAGATGTACATGATTAAACATGTTAAATGATTATAAGTTAGATAACGGATTTAACTTTGACATGCTAATTGATTACAAGTTAGATAACAGATTAAACTCTCGACATGGGAAAATGTTAAAACTGAGATGAGTCATTTTTTTTTGTTTTTTTGTTTTTTTTTTTTTGTTTTTTTTTTTTTACAGAATATAATTTTATAATTAACAAAATATAATTTTATAATTATGCGATTTTATAGTTCTTTACATATGGAAAACCCTTCCATTTTTATTTTTTGAAGTTTTATTTTAGTCTTCGCGGCTTTCGCGACAGAGCCGTTCATAGATGCCACCATCCCATGGTGCTTGTGGAACTGTATTCTTCCAAATCATATCTTTCTCGGCTATGAAATTGGCGTTTTCGTACATTTTTTTTTTTGAATATTAGTTGGCATTGGCTAGCACTGTCACTGAGTATTAACTTTGGATATCCTCTACGAGCAGCGAATCTTCTCATAATGTGCGAGAAATTTTCAGCGGATAAATCTTCCACTAGTTCGAGATGAATTGCTCTAGTTGTAAAACATGTGAAGAGGGCGATCCATCTTTTCACTATCGCAGTAGGCGATTTAATCGAGAGGGGGCCCAAATAATCTAAACTTATCTGCTCGAATATTCTTGATCGCCTTACTCATGATTCTGGTAGGCTAGGCATTGGCGGCAGTTTGAAAGCTTTTCCTTCCATCGCTTGCAAGCCGTGCATGAAGATATCGTTCGTTCTATTGTGGCTCTTCCTTTCGGAATCCAAAAATCCACGCCTTATTGCAAATAAGGTGTGTGCTATTCCATTACGGTACAACCTATCATGTTGCTGTCAAATGATGAGTTTAGTTATATCGCTCTTATTTGGTGAATAAATAGGATATTTGCTTTCGTTGTCCAGTTCCAAATGTTCTAGTCGACTGCTGGATCTCCACAACTTATTCTTTTTGGGTTGAAAAAGATTCCATTACTCCATTTCTTCACTCATAGGTTCTGCGATTGTGCCTGTCTAATTAATAACCAATCTGCTAGATTGTAATCGTCCTTTGACATATTGCTTCCTGGTATGGACAATGATTTCAGCCAGGGTATTACATTTTTATAAGTCCTTTTAATGAATCGAAGAATCCAGACGGTTATTCTAATTATTTTAGTCCATTTAGTGAAGCGGTGTGCTTCAATAAATTGGATTTTATTTTCTTCGTAATTATGTACAATAGCCTTCGCTAAATTTGTCATTACCGCTGTGATTTCGCCTTCTGCATTATAAATGAACTCACCGTTAGATCTTTACCTAGCCAGTACTGACTATTTCATCATAATTTGCTACAACGAAGTTTAGTTGATGAAATTTCTCTTATGGCCATGTCGAATGGATTTTGAGAACTCAGTAAGTGTCTTAATTTAAAGTGAGAATTTCGAATTTCTTCAGCTCGTTTTTGCACAAATCGCGGAAGTAATTTCGATTCATTTTTAGCCCAGAAAAGGGCACATTTTGCGTCTGATCACACAGTAGCATTTTTTTCACTGCGCCATAATTGGTTTAACACGAATTGGCCTGCTGTAACTCCTATTAACATAGATAGCAATTCGAGTTTTGGAATTGATATATCTTTGATCGAGATTTAGCATATAACAAATAAGATTTAGTAATCTTACTTTCTTCGTCAACATATCGAATATAGACGGCAGCAGAATAGGCAACTTTGGATGCATCTGTAAAGATATGAAGTTCCAGCGACTCAGTGTTTTTTGTTATGAATTTCGATATCTCTTTCACCTCGTTAGGCCATTCTGATATAAGGATTTTCCATTGCTCTTTGTCGGTGTCGTTTATGGATTGATCCCATGCATACTTTTCCTTCCATAAATGTTGGATAAATAATTTAAACCTTACCATGATCGGAATCAAGTGTCCCGGCGGTTGTGAGGCGATGAACTGTAGAATCGTTCTTTTTGTTAATTTTTTATTTGAGCATGGTTTTAATATTAACGGCATGGTATCCATGTCGTGATTCCAGTTAAGTCCGAAGAAGGTTTCTTTTTTCATTTTGTTTAAATCATTCTCAGGTATTCGGTTGTTGAATTCCTTTCATTGGATAAAAATTCTCTGACGTTCAATGACGCTTCTCTAAAAATTTCTTTGGTTTTGTAATATTTACATATCGCCTTCTTCCGTATTTTCTGCAGTCAAAATGATGTTATCAACATATAAGTTTTCTTTATTTCTGAGGCTAAATTAGTTGCTGTATCATCTAAATGGTATTTAAAGGTCTCTGCTAATAGGAAAGGTGAAGATATCACTCCAAACGGTACTCGTTTAAATCGGTAAGATTTGATGTTCTTCTCTGATACTTTCTCATCTAGATTCTTGACCCATAGAAATCCCGTACAATTTCTTTTCTCAGGATGTAATCCTATCTGTAAGAAAGCCTTTTCTATGTCAGCAATTATGACTAATTTTATCGTTCGAAACCGTAATAATATGCCAACTAGATCAGGTAACATTACCGGACCTCTTTGGAAAACTTCGTTGAGACTTTTATAACCCTTCTGATGAGGCGAGGCATCATACAATATTTTTAGTTTTGTAGTATTTTTATTAGGTTCCACACTTCGTAATGCGGATGATGATGTATGACACCTACTTCGTCGTTATGAGGAACTTCTTCAATCATACCTGTATGTGATTGTTCCATGATCGTGTTATGGTATACCTGGAGAAGCGATTTGAGCTGCAATTTTCCGATTAACTTCTTTAAACGTCCCAGGCATAAACCATAGTTGTTGCTTAAATTTTTTTTAGAATCCTTCCATGGCCAGCAGACATGATAACGATCATCCTTTTTCTTCAGTGTCCTTTAAAAGCATTTTAGAGTTTCTTCATCATCATTATCATTCGGAGGCTCTTGAATTCCTATTGATTCTAATCTCCAAAAGTTTTCTAGTTCTGAATTAATATTAGCCTTGGCGCTACATACTAAATTTTGCGACGAAACATTATTTGGACAAAGTCTCATTACATCTCCACTTCCGGCAATCATGGGACCAACCCTTCATTGTATCAACATGTGACCTAAACTCAATTCCTGTGCGTCTTGCAGTTTGATAAACTTAAAGAAATAGTCGGCTCCAATCAGTATGTCAGGTTTCCCCCAATGATTTATTAATTCTTGAAATTGAAATTCTTTTGGTGTATCCACAACTTGTAATTCATTGGTTAGGTATTCGACTACATTAACACACATCCTTATAACGTCGTTTTCCACTGTTTGCACGTTCAATTGCGTAGAAGCCGTGGTACACAGCATTGGGTTCCTCATGCCAAATGAAGTTATTTTCATGACTTGTTTGTCTGATTCTGTTAACTTCAGTTGATGCGATGATTTCTGAGAAATGAAAGAGAGTTGTGAACCTATGTCGAATAGTACTAAGGCCTTCTTTCGTCGTTGAGGTTGAGTTGGATTCAAAACTTTTACTTCCTTGCATAAGAGTAAAGTCTCCTTTTTTGTATTTGTTCGAGTGATGTAGATTGAGTTGTAAGGGGAAGCTGAACAATACTTTTCATGAGGATTTCGAGGATTTTCGTGATCACCTTTGACTTCGGAATGAACCAAGCTGTTTGATGAAGTTGTATTTCTGTTATCACATAAAACACTATTGTGGAGGGCTTTGCAATAAAAACATTGTTTTTTGATTTTGCATCTTTCGCCTTTGTGACTGTCTTTAAAACAGATTGGGCATTTCTTTAGCAAATTGAGACGATTTCTTCTGCCATTAGCAGTTGGATAGATGTCACATTCGCTATCCCGATGATCTCAAGTATAAAATATACACGGCCTTTTTTATTAATAGCGAGTTGTGATAAATGTTGATTGCTTCGAGTTGCGGATGATGAGAATTTTGGATTCCTACGTACCTCGACAATGCTGATATTCCTCCAGGATTATATCTCGGTTTTGGTACTAATTTGTTGGTTTTAAATTAAGTGTCCGTAAATGTGGAAGGATGCTGATAATTCTTGACCTGTTAGGTTACATGAACTATATTCGACAGAAAGTCTCTAAGTTTTGAAATTGACCAAGACACCCTACTTTCTTTTGAGTATATATCTTATTCAGAATCCATAATGGTAACTTATTTCCTATCTAGTTTCGATATTTGAATGCTCCAAGTTCTCTCCTATGGCTTCCAATTGGCGTAACACTCGTTCTATATTTTCGATCGTGGCCATCCATTCCTTTTGATGGCTTGGAGTTCATTGTATAATATTGTCGTTATTGTCGAAAGGTCTCCATATTTATCTCTAAGTAGTCACTTAATTACTTCGTAATTTTCAGGTGTTATTTCATAGCCTGATGCAACTTGTAAAGCATTACCTCTAAGACATGAAAACAAATAATTCAATTTTTGGATTTCGGGAATTGTTTGTGAATGGACTGCTGCGTTGAAACTGCTTCAGAACTGCCGCCATTGTCTGGGGTCACCATTGAAGGTAGGTAGGGATAATTGAGAGAGATTGACAGTAAGGTTTGAAGGAGAAATTAATCTTTCTTGTTCCTTATTCTTTCTCTTAAATAACTGCTCCAACTTTTGCTCGGCGTCATCCTTATACCTTGTTACGTTATCTGCGCTTCTTTCCCGTCATACATAATTTGGAATAGTCCATGTTTACTCTCTGTGACCTGTTCGTAAGCCTTTTCTTCATCTTCCCTTTTTTTTTGTCGCACTGATGTTTTGAATGTACTTAAGCCATGTATTGTAGGCATTTTCAAGTTCCTTGACACGTAATTGGACTCTATCGGATTTGTCTGCGAGTATTTGTTTCCTTGTCGTGTAAAAGATTCCTTGTTGATCTAATGAAGAGTTTGGGTCCAGAGATTCGAATTCTAGGGAGTTTATCTCTTTAAGAAGAAAGGCTAACCTGGTTTTTGGGGTTGAATACTGGCAATAATGCTATTTGACATCATTGCCTCACCTCGGACACCAATTCATTTTGTCGTGAATATTTCTGAATCGTGGTGAGTGATGTCGATCGTTAGCAAAATATCACTAGTGAGTCTTGGCGAATTGAGCTGAGTTACGTCGAGTCGAGTTGAGCTGAGTTATGTCGAGTCGAGTTGGTTGAATCGCTTCCACACTGTATTATAAAATCTTTATTTGAAGATAGCTATTTTCTTAATACAACCAGATTTATATGTATTAGAGATGAGAGTGGTTTACATTAAACACCGGAAATTGTTAAGACCTAATCACAACATGAGCATCTAATTGATAAGGATGTGAATTTGGACAAAAATGTGAATTTAGATGAGTATTGTGAGCGATTGATAGCAAAGGCATTTCCTGTATGACAGAAATACAAAGATATTAGCATAGGTAAAAACAGGAAAAACATGGGAATGCAGTGAGAAATAAATCTAAGGAATGTAAATATCAGTTAAATGATTCACAATATTGATTACATTTTTTCACAATGAGGAATTTATTCAATTATTTATTTGTTTGATATTTGGTTGGAGTCTTTCGATATCGGAATTCGCGACAATCCATAGACTTGTAGTAGGCGATGACTTGCAATATATTATACAAAGGGTTGTTATCAACACAAAGGATATTCATTTCATTCATTCATTCATTTAAGAGATAGACCAAGCTTACCTTTAGTCCTTACAGCATTTCAGACAATTATCATGGCTTACAACATTCTAGACAATGCACGCAAGTTTTAACAGATCGAAGGATGAGGGAACAAAAGTTTTCGTATAAGACTAAAAGATAAGATATGGATAAATGATTCATTTGACTAAGAAATGTTGCAAATTTCTATTATACAAATACTTTGATTATTTTATCATATTTATATTATAAAATATCTCGGTTTTAACCAACAATTATCATCGATAATAGGACTTAGTAAAGTGAGTGACGAACTTTTTTTTTACTTTTCTATTCAATTACTTGGTGATCAAAACAATTACCAAATTCCTTCTTCGTCTAAAATTCATCATTCTTCTTGCAACCAATATTTTTAAGATATTAAATTAATTGATAAATATATCTGATGTCATATCGATCATACACAAATAACTCTATTTTATGATTTGGTATTTTCAGTAAATTTTTATAACTAAGTTTGCGATAACACGCTTTCACTACACCTATAACGAACATTTTATCAGTAAATTCAAGGAAGTTTGCCCCTTGCCAAATTTCTTTTGTCAATTTTATGACCAAAAAATTTGTGACAGCATGTCACCGTCCAATGACACTACTTGTTGATTTGTCATTAAAGCATTAAATTTTCCTTGGCGACTGTTGCATTAATGTATGGATGGACTTAATAAAATTCAATGCAGTATTAAAATGAAGACTTGACAAGTCAGATGTTTCGAATAAATAATGATTATAATTTGTTGATATTACAACATTTATATGATTCACTTTTAAAAACATTAACAAAAAGGCAACATAATTAATTTCATGTATTCTAGTCACGATGAAATATCACACTCCCAACTTTCCAAACCTCACTTCTGCCATAAATATTGACTTTATAACAAATTTTATCAACTGTTATTTTAAATTAAATCTTTGAAATTCTGATTTCATTTAATAGCATTATTACTTATTTAAAATTCATTTAGATGGATGCAATAAGCTTAGAATTATTAACAGTAAAAATTTCGATCATTCCAGCCTCAAATGGACTATTCAATGAAAGTTCAGTAATGTTATATACTGATATGAAATTCTAATTGGTGAAGAGTGACGGAATTTCCCCTTCCTTTTTCTTTACGGGAACAATTCCGGTACCAACTCCATTCCAGCACAAATGTCACCGATGAGATTTAGGTTTTGCATCGCGTCCACGTCGTCGTCATCAACGTTTCTCGGACAGGAATTCCTCAATGCAAACGCTGCTGATTTATTGATAGCAGTAGAAAGACGGCGAAAGTTTTGATAAAATCTACGCAGCAGTTCTTCTCTCTTGTCTCTCTCTCTCTTTTCCTTTAACTGTTTGACCATTGAATAGCTCTCATTCTTTGTTACAACAGTTAGTTGTTACTCTTTGCACTTTCTCTCAATCCTTTCCAAAATACTTTCTCGCCAATGATGTAGACTTTTGTTCTTCTCTGCTTCCACATAATTTCTTTTGCGGTGCTCTGGTTTTAGGGTTGATAAAGCAATCTTTTGATGTTTGAACTTTGTTGATTCCACTATGTCTTTCTAGTTTTATCATCAGAGATAAAGAAATTAAATGAATCATAATTGGAAGGATTATGGTGATACTGGTAATTCTGAAAACGTCAACGACCTGTTAGGGCTACATGGAAAGCTCCATAATATTTTCTTGTAGAAATGGGGGAAACATTTTTCTTTCACTCATCTTTTCTGCAGGTTGTGAAGGCACTTCAGGTTGTGTATTATGTCGGGAAGCAACGAAATCAGTGTTAGTGGTGGAGTCGTTAGAACTGGCGACCAAACTCCAGCTAATCCTGAACAGCCACGGGTACTTTTTTAAAATACGATATAATCTTTTTAAGCATCTGTTTCTGTTACTTTTTATCATGAAATTGCAATAGAATCAATCATGAGAAAGAGATAAAGAGATGAGAGTTTGTATGTCTTCAGTTCGTGTTTCAGGGATTCGATACATGGACATTCATGAAAGGCATGCTGTATCGCATTATGATTGTTTACTTCGTGACGTCATGTTTAAAAAGTAATATTGATTTCTTTTTGGGAGTCCTCAATTATGTGTTTCAAATGGTGAAAATATTCTTGTTTTAGATTTTATGAGTGGACGGCCAGGTGGTGTTGGTCTTAATAATACGGGAGCACCGAACAAAGGTGCCTCTTTACCATCGCGAAATCTTTTCCAACCAGGACAGAAATTTGATCTTTATGTATACCTCTCAGATTCGGTTTGTTTAAAACTTGATGTCTCCTTTTGTTTTTTCCTTTTCAAAAATGCGTTTCTCACTAGATTTAATTGTTCTAATAATAGGAAATTGTTTGTTTAATTTTCCTATGAAACCTATCCATACTTAGTCTCGTATTTTGCAAAATTAGGTTTGAAAGATTTTTAGCAAGAGAAGTTTGATGAATTTGATGAGGAAAGTGCATTATTTTGGAAAGAAACCGGTATAACATACAGTGATTGGACATCTGGTCCAGATGGTGATGGTTCACGTACTAAATCAGCTACATTTCCCACTCCCAAATCACTTGCTAATAATGGCTCGTTATACATTCATGTATTCATTGTAAAGAAGGATCAATCACCTGATCGTAGAAGTCGGCATCATGTTAAAAGAGAGGTTATTTCTAAATCTTGGCAATAGTAAATATATTCATTCGAGTCAAATTTTTTAAGCTTATTTTATCATTTCAAGATTAAAATTCAGCTAATGTTATGAAATATATTTTGATATTATACATCTTTGTTGAAAATTTGCAGCTAGTGCCAGTTTTATTTGTTTGTATTTTCAGGTATTGTATAATGTACGGCAGCTTAACAAATATAAAAAAAAATATTACAAAAAAACGCAAAATCTACTTACTGGTAAGACGGAGCAGACTGAGGAAGAACAAAAGAAGGCCGAAGTGATGAGTTTTGAAGTACTCAATTATTGGCATCCGAATATAACGATTAATCTTGTCGATGATCAGACAGCATGGCAAAGAGGTGCTGTTTTCAGCACTTTTCAGTCGTTTAAAAGGATTTGTAATTTAATAGAATTTGCATGGATTTCTTTGTAAGTAAGATTAGTCAATTGTTGTTTTATTTCATCCAGATTGGTTCATTATCAATTAACAGTTATTGATAGGTTCGTTGCCATCCCCTCTTGATGAAGCTGTGAAGTTTGACCCGATTGATAACACCTACAAGCCCATATTCTTTTTCAATGACTATTGGAACTTGGCAGCCGATTACATGTTAATAAATAACTCAGTTCAAGAACTAAAGCTGTCAATCCGGTATGCCCCAATATCGTTATTTAAATGGCAGCTATACGCGTCACAGCAGGTTAGTTTTGCATAGCAGAGAAAAATATGTAGATCACAAAATCTGCAAAGCAAATTTCTGCGATTTTATTGAGCCAGTCAAATGTGGATTTTTTTGTGGGGTTGCATAAAACACTAAAAAATGTGGTAAGTAATTCAAAATTAAAATTGGTTTCATACGTCGGTCCATTAATCTACATTTTATCACTTTAACCTGTTGGAATATTTTTTTCTTGAATTTAATTCTCAATAGTTTTTGCAATTTGCTTTCCTGCAGATGCGTGGGAAATGGTCACAGATGTTTGGTGGTGAACTATTTGAAGATGGGGATGATGACCAGGACTCAATCAAACAAGCACTTCTTGAAACAAGTCCACTATTGCTTGGTTAGCCATTTCATTTTAAGAGAAGTATTTATCGATAAAACATCTTTGCTGGAAATCATTCGCAGAAAATTTCGGTGTTTCCAGGACTGACAATTACTGTTTCATTACTACATACCGTTTTCGAATTTTTGGCTTTCAAAAATGACATCCAGTTTTGGAGATCACGAAAGAGCTTAGAGGTATGTAGAATTTTCTGTTGTAAGACTGCTAAGTTTCTTTAAAATGTTGCTTATTTTTCTACTCTGGATTTCTTTTGTAGGGCTTATCTGTTCGTTCTGTTTTATTCAGTGTGTTCCAATCTCTAATCGTTTTCTTCTATATCTGTGATAACGATACTTCTTGGATTATCAAAATGTCTGTTGGAGTTGGTTTGCTGATTGAATTATGGAAAATACCGAAATGCGTTAATATAAATGTAAAGTTTTCACCTTCATAATTTACAAACAGTATATATTCTAAACCCTTTCTGTTTCTAACTTAAATTGATATGCATGAATATATGCTTTCAGCTAATCTTTGCCATGTTCAACATCATCTCCTCTCCTAATTGACTGAAATTCATTATTCATTTTTAAAATCACCATTTAAGGTCGATCGGACCCAGAAACTATTTGGTTTCTTGCCGAAGATCACATTTACTGATAAGGGATCATACGTTGAATCAGATACAAAACAGTATGATCAGGTTAGTTTATGGCTGCAGTAATTTTAACTGTATTCGCTTTCTTGATGGAATAACTTATTCGTAGTGATGATTTTGATAAAGTGAGGATTGGAAATACTTTGTGGACGGAAAATTAAAATTTTATTCATTCTATGATGATATAGAAATCGGGAGTTTGGTGCCATAAATTTGTTGGATATTTTGATGTTATACCATCGAACTTTTTGTAATATAATTTTAGTTAGCCTTCAAGTATTTGTCATGGGTGCTATTTCCATTGCTTGGTGGCTATGCAGTGTATTCTCTTATGTATGTCGAACAGCGTGGTTGGTATAGTTGGATACTGAGCATGCTTTATAGTTTTTTACTTACATTTGGATTTATTATGATGACACCACAAGTTGGTTATTTTTTTTTCTTTTTATTCAATTAAAAATTGATTTTTTTTTTCGAAAGGATATTTGATATGTATTTCCAAATATTAGCTAAGTTTAGTTGTGAAGAAAAGATGAGATACATGTTGAATATTTCAGCTTTTTATAAATTATAAGCTAAAATCTGTGGCTCATTTGCCTTGGCGCATGTTAACATACAAATTCATCAATACGTTCATCGATGATCTCTTTGCATTTGTCATCAGAATGCCAACAATGTATCGCTTAGGATGTTTTCGAGATGATATTGTGTTTTTGGTTGGTTACCAACTTTTGGATCAAGAAATATTTTCAAATTACATACAGAAATATAGCACTGAATCATTTTTAGATAAATCTTCGGGACCAAATCAGTTTGAATTCACTTGTCTTTGATTAGATAGCTCAAGTATATATTAATATATTAAAACTACCTGCTAAATAATAGCTCTCTTTCCCAAGATGATTCACATTTCCATCTGTTCAACTCTTTGCTTTATCTTTTTGTTATTAGGTTTTAATATATCAAATCTATGAAAAAAATTTTACATTTATATTTTGACATACATATTCATTTGTTTTATCTGTTCAGATATATATTTATCAAAGGTGGATTTATCGAGTTGATCCAACACGTGTTAATGAGTTTGGTGTTTCCTTAGAAGATCCAACTGGTGAAAAAGAATCACAAAAGCAATTGACGGATGCCAAATCTTTTAACAATAATGGTCTGCAGAGCTCGATTAAAATAGTTCAGGAGAATATAGAAACGAAAAAAGAACGATGAGCTTTAGCTATCAAGATCTCGTATTTTTAACTGTTCATGGAAATAGTTATGTTAACTGGAAGTAGTGAAAGTATTATTAATCTAATTTATAAATTTTAAGAATTTCTGTCATTCTTATCTCACTAAGAAAACTTGGGTCGGGGTTATATATAGAGGAAAAGCTACGATGCTATTTTCTCTTTTTTTTTTCTTTTTTAGAATTGATAAGACAGATGAATAAAATTCAGTGAGCTCCAGTTTTTTTTTTCGTTTTTTTATGTGAATATACGATTGACACATAGTGTGAAAAAATGTTTGTAATGTTGTCCTTTTTGATCATATTGTCAGTGGTACATAATGAAAAATTGCATAATGTTGTAGCAGTAAATATCATTGAAATATGAAAGAGGGCATGTAAATAAGGAAATAAGACAATGAATATGCTACTGGGCAAATAGAAAGACAGGTGTTTGTTGAAACTGAAAAAAGAACATAAAATGGATGTTTTCAATCTGCGAAAAGGATAGGACTAGAAAAGTGTTCCTGGACAAGGTCCGGTCAGCAAATTATGGCTGGGCGTTTGTATGAGTTGCGACCAGTTTGATTTGATGTGGAAGGACTGGGCTAAGGTTTTTCCTATTTGAAATGATCTTTCAGCTTTTATGTATCTATGTTACGATTGTAATGATGGCAACATTCTACTGGAAAAAGAAAAATGTAAAAGTTGCATGCTAGCATAGTTTTGGAATGACGATGTCATCCGACTTGGTTTTTTGCGTAATAAATATAGGAAATCTACATATTTTCTTGATAATGTTAAAGGTTCGAAATATATAAAATAGTTTGAAAATACCGGAAAATTTAACTTAAAATGTCATTATTGCAATGAAGAGGTAGTTGCAGAATGGTGGATGTTTGTGTGTAATGTCAAAAAAATGTGATTTATCATTGTTCAATTACTCATCGTTCCTCGTTGGAGCAGTTATTCAAGGCTCTTTTTTTCCATCAAGAATCGATTTCTTGTTTCAATTCTGATCGAAACAGTTGCTTTTCCAGAACTGATTCCAACTGCCATTCATCCTTTAAGCCTAAGTAACCCACACTTTGTCTGTAATTTTGTCTATTTATGTTTTTCTATCTTTTTTTTTTCATTAACTATTTGGATGAAAATTACTTTTAAGAATTCGTAGAAATAATTAGGTTCGAATGTCACACCAATCTGGCAAAATTTGTGCATGAAGTCTATGATAATGATTCCTTATGGCTTTTTTTTCTTTTTTTTTTTTTTTTTTTTTTTTTTTTTTCTGAAGCAAAAGATCGTCATTCATTTTAGGATCCATAAATATGCATTTATGGCCGGTTAGTTGATATATGTGTATGGATCGTCCTGATCGGATAATTTCCTTGTTTCATTTTGTAATCTTTTAAAAGTGCAATTCATATTTGAATATAAGGGCTCAATAATTGATATATTACATACATTTGATCAGTGAAATATTGTAAAATACTGGTCAAATATAAGTAAGATTTTATCAGAAAAATTTTCGTGAAAAATATTTTTATCAATATTAAAATCAAATGTGCCAGAGGAACAAATAGGTTTTCAAAAAGTGACTTAAATAAATCACAAATAATAAAGTAATGGTATAATTTTTTTATTCTTTTTGCATGAGATCCAGAGGGCTCAAATAGGTATGCAGTAATAAATTTTCAAAATTGGAATTTTTTCCTGTTTACTATTTGCTAAACAATTATTGCTTCTTTTTTCATAATTATTTCTGCATATATAACAATATCTTACACATATTAGCTATAATAAGTTGATTTTTAAGCTTACAACGTTTTTTTTTTCTTTATTCAAGTTCTTATTTATTGCTTCAAACTTCTGTTCTGATGAAAAAGTGTTTTACAGAAACAATTATTATTTGTTACATTGTAAACTTTTCAAAGAACGATATCTAGAATCTTTAAGTTTTCTCTCTGTTTATCCTATGTTTTACTTATCGATTCCAGATTTCACGTTAGTTACAAATGTCTTTTTCAACTTATAATGAATGAAATATATAAAAACAGTCTGATTAGCTTCTCCATTAATTGTTCATTAATTCTTTTTAAAGTATCAGTTTTGAAAATCACACTTTGACAGGATTGAAATAATTTGTAATCGTTTCTTTTTTTTTTTTATTTTTCATCTTTTGGAAAAGTTAATTAGAAAATGAGTATTGCAGTATAACGTACGATGAATATCAAAGTAATTGTTGTGGTATTGATAATCGGTATATTATTGTGCCAGATAGATGCAGGACGTAATAAGAATCGAAAAAAGACAGCTGATAATACTTCAGAGTATACCTCGTCGTCAGGTAAAACTTTCTTTTTTTTGTTTTCATCATGAACGAAAATATAACTGTCTGTGATTAATTTCAGGTTTTACAAAAAATGATGATGAAGATAAGCATAGAAAAGACAAGAACCGTGGTATGAGAATTTAATTAATTGATTTGAAACCAAATTTCATTTCATGCATCTCTGCTGAGGCATTTTTACATATTTATTAATATTTCCAAAATTTATGTGTCATTAACTCTAATGCATAAAAATGCAAGTTAATATCATTGCTAATGTCAGAACAAAATGGCAGTATCGAAAGTAATAATAAGGTAAATTTTATAGAAGATAAACGAGATTATAAGATGAGGGAAAAGAAAGATAAAAGCAGTAGCAGCAGTGAGGAAGATAATAAAGATAAAGATGAAAGAAATGGGACGGCAATTAATGTGGTTAATGAACTGCAACGAGCAAAAAGATCAGAACCTAACGAACAAGTTCAACAGTCATTTGTGGTAATTCTCTTTTAACAAATCCAATCATTGAATTCTCGGTTATTGATTGTTCCGAAACTGAATCCTTAAATTATATCACATTTTACCCAAATGATTTCTTCATGCTACTTTTCTTCCTTTATTTTGCAATATATATTTCAACTTATTCTACAAATAATTAATGAATGGATGACCCTGCAGGAAGTGCAACACCACAATTGTCAAAAGTCATCCAAGGATGTTGCAGTGAACGATAAAGACGTCTTTTTTTTTTTTCCATTTCCCAACAAACTTTTGACTTGAAAAATAAACTTTAGGAATTGTTCTATGAATGTGATAAGATTTGCTTCCAATTTAAAAATATTATTTCTTATTGAGTTTTCATCTTTTGATATAAAATCTTCAATATTTTGAAAGAAAATATGCCTTGTTAAATTGATGTTATCGCTCTATTTTAAAGTACTGTAATTCGAATTTAATTTTTCATCTTATCAAATTGCTTTAAAATTGTCAAATTACTTAGAAAATAAAACAAACCATAAGTTTTTTACAAAACTTGTTAGTAATTAATCCAATATTACTAGTATTACTCCCACTAGTACTGGAATTGATCTAAGGTGTAAAATAAGTCTGCAAGTTTTTCATTCATTTAAACATATCAATCAATAAAAAATTGTACGAAAAAAAAAAAAGAAACTCCATGCTCATCAAAATGAATACGCTCTTTTCCTTTACAGCGAAACGAACATGGTATCCGCGTTGGACGTGCTGCGATCCAATCATCAAATTCGGGAAGTAAGTTTCATTATTTATTTTTTAAAATTGACAGAAAAAAAAAAAAAGATTATGTAAATTCATTATTATATTTCCCTTGAAAGCATACATTGCAGAGATCAAAAAGCAGTGTCATATTACCGCATATAGGGTAAAAGCAAAGGAGGCAGATTACTTTATGACATATATGAATCTCGGGAACTTTCTCTTTGTTTATTACTTTTCAAATTCAAAAAAAAATTTAAAAATTGTTGATATTTTCAGCCAATTGGCATCAGAATGGAATTTCCGGAAAATGACTGTTTGAGAAACAGCATCCAATACCCATGAATTACAGTTGTTGCTTTTCCAGAATCCATTCCTTATTCAAAGTAATGTTTATTCGAATGCTACATTTTAGTGCTGAAATTGCATCACATGCAAAACCTAGCTTTCGCTTCATTGCATGTTCTATCCATATGTAAACCATTTATTCTTGAGTTAATAGAACTATCTTTGCAAAAAATCTATCAAAATTCACTATTTATTCCTTGATATGCTGAAGTAAAGTTACATTATCTTTTTCACATCAGAAAAAAATAGCGAACAAATAACCACCAAAAAACTGCGTGAATCTGAGTTAAAACATTATAATGCAGAAATAGAAAAAAAAAGCGACTAAAATAAACGTTCCAGAAATTAATTTTTCTACATTTAAACAAAAAAAAAAAAAAAAAAAAAGATGCCGAATTTACAATAATCGCTCAAGCTCAAAAATTAGAACAATATTATAAAAAGATTTTAACACAGCATAAACGCAGCACTTTCAACCGGGAAAAATACTAATAAGGTAACGAGTATTGCACCGTAACCAAAGCAACAAATCACAAAAATAAGAGAATTATGCAGAACAACAAACAAGAGATCTTTTACCAATCGTGCCAATTCATATTGAAAGCCATGTCCGTTCAACTCTAATTACTAGTCTATGCGCAAAAATTCAATAAAAGTGCAGTAGATAAAAAACATAGTAATGACTCTAGCAGAGAATTTAAAATCCAGAAGAAAACAGTACTAGGATACACTCATGATCATAAGAGAAACGATTTTTTATATGGCAAAATCATGGTGTTCAAAATGAGAATGCATGAATATATACATACAGATGTAAGATAATAAATCAAATATCTAATGGAAAATATTAATCACAGACCATTTTTTTCTCATTTCTTTATCAATCTGCGCAGCATCAGCCAACTGGAGTTCATTATCATTTATAAACTGATAGTTTTAATAAATTTCATTTAAAAAAATGATAACTTCCAGGAAAGCCAAGCATGAACTCGAGTCTTTTAGAGAAGTCTTGCTAACACGGAAAAACAAGTTAAATCTAATGCCCGAAAGTTTTGCAATTTCAGAGAACTGTCCATACTCACTTTTCTTTCTTAAATTGCTTTGCAGCATAATCTCTAAAAAATTCATCTTCTAAGGCAATCAACTGCCCCCTTGATCGACGATGAACCTCTTTCACAGAAATACTGACAACTTTATTTGCCAGAAAGTCTTTTTCTAAATCCAAATACTTTTCAGCTTCACTTCCTACATTTTCGTCGTTTTCAGTAATCCGTCCAGAAAAATCTGCAACTATATGATGGATTCAAGAGAAAAAGTAGGGAAAGTTATTAGCAAACATTTCTCATAGTTATCAAAATTTACATATCAATAATCCCCATTATTGCAAGCTGAAAAGTCCATATTAAAACAACCTTAATTCACCGTATCTGGGCACCAAAAATATTAGAATACTAAATCTGAACAATCAGAAATGTTTGTCTATGATTTCTTTTCTTTTAAAATAGCACGAAACAACTTTTCCAGAAACTTCTCAAAACAGAATAAATCATTAAAGGATCAAATTAAAAGTCTAGAAACCTTACAAGCTTGATCTTTTCTTCTATCTTTATTTTCTCTGGCATGTTTTCTTTGCTTTTTTTCTATATGTTCTCGACTGCAATGATTGCTATTTCCATAGATCTATAAATAAGTTGACTCATAATGAGTTGAAAAATTAAGGACTTCCTTCCAAAATATGGAAAACAAACAATCACCCCACTGAAACTCTCAAATCCGGTTGTTCTCGACTGAGTATCTTCGCCGTTATCATTATTGGTTTGTTCATTCAACACAGAGTAACCTTTCACACTTGCAGTTTTTCGTGCTGCATTTGCTTTTTTCTGAAAGGGAAATTCCAATTATACAGCAAAAGCGCAAGGAAAACCAATAAAAAGAAAAAGGGATAAAGATTAATAAAAAATCAATTACCCCAATTATGCGCCGACAATTTTTAGAGCCACAAAAGCATTCCATGCCCACAAGACCTTCAGTAATTTCCGTGTCATAATCAAAGGTTAACTCTTCATCTAAAAATTTTAATGATCGATTACAACAAAAAAAAAAAAAAAAAAATTAATTGCCAATTATACAAAAATCATAATAACTCCATTATTCCAAGTCAGTAAATACCTTTTTTGATATTCTTAATTGTTGAGATTTTGAGTCTGTAAATCCCATCAACCTGTAAAGAAACGATCTAATAAAAACTATGATAAAAATAAATTGCGCAATAAAAAAATCAAGATAGTAAACGGAGGTCATACCGTCACAGCATCCACTTTCGTGTTAGGTTCGCATGAATGGTTGAACGACCGAGCGATACTGCCATAATTTCGTGCATCCACGTAAAAATCATTTGTCAACTGCATCCCAAAATATGATGCCTCCAAATCATTAAATAAACTACGAAATCGCAGTTTTTCCAAGTATTCTTCTTTTGTTATCACCTGTCCAATGTATTCGGTCAAATCAGTACCCTAAAAGAGCAAATCAATACCATATCAGTACAATGGTGTTGTTACTTCGTCATTTCATTTGTGATTAATATTCAAAAAAAAAGATATACGACTGGAAATAGATTTGAAAATGCTATAAAAGAACGAATTTAATGGTTTTTTTCTCCTCGATCTAATTACCTAAGGAAGTATTCGGTACAATAATAAACAAGCTAATTCGATCAAATACAAAACTACGCCATTTTGAATTATCCATTGATGAAATTGATAAAATTTAAATTTTAAGCTAAGTCATCATTTACTGATACCTTACTTTATCAATATCACACTTCGCAAAGGCACCAAAACCTTTCAACTTGGTTGGTTTTTCTTCCATAAATAATTTATCATCATTGGTATCATGATACCGCAAAAAATTATTCGTACACATCTTTTGTGACGGTAGAAGAGAATTTTCAGCACCAGGCAATCCTGCAGTTCTTTTCAAAACTTGCCGCTTTGTACCCCCTGTGAGTGCATTCCGCCGTTCGAAGTAGGTCGCATCACAATCCTACAATAATAAAATTTCGTCCCAACTTTTTTTACAAAATTCGCAAGTATTTGCAGTAACATTTAATGTCCACAAAATTAACAGTAATAAGAACTTAATAGCTAGAGAATAACCTCAGGACATTCTGTCATCGAGATCCGATTCAAACAACCATGGGCAACAGTACAACGCTTTCCATTGATAGGTTCACAATTACAGTGACCGAATTCCGCTATATTCGATCGCGCTCTAGCTAGTCGCATATTTATATTTGTCTGAAGTTCATGATACAACTACACCTCTCTCATATGCCAGCATCCTCTTTCTCATGGTTTCAAAATTCCCACAAAAATTGTGACTTCACTTCAGCTATTATCCCTCTCAGTCTTTCACCCCTCTGATTATTCATTTTCTAGAAGATTTTTAACCCTCTAAATAATTTCTCGCAGTCTGATGAGAGTAAAATGATGAAACAGTATAATGTTCAAAATCTAAAAATAAATATTTGATTTAAAAAGCACCTTAATTCTCGTATATTTTGGTAGTATTTCTGCCTTGACTTCTCGTGGAAGTGGACGCTTGATACCAACTACTGCTTTCGAATTCGCATATATAGCTTCGGTAGCTAAAATTTCACTTATCTAAACAGCATTGTATGTTTCTATAATAATTTCTATGGCACCACTATATAGCACATACACAAAGTAATCTAAAAAACAATGATACGGAAACCTTTATAAATGTTTGCATGTATCTTCATACGATTCCAAAATGAACAATTTAGTGTTTTTGGAAATGAAACCAAGTCTCTACATGTTACGACATCATAATTTGGTATATTCAGTCCTTCAATCCATTCCACAAGAACATAGCCTGGCTAAAACAAAACATAAAAAATTACATAAGAGATCCGCAGAAAAACGAGAACTTTCCACAAAGTAATGAGACGAATAATACAGCTTCCAGTTTTGAGACATAATTATAAGAAATATCAATACCTTACGAAGTTTTTCAACAAAATTATTTACAGAATACAACGATACTGGTAATAAATCAGCATGAAGCGTCCTTGCGGGCCAAAATCTGAAAAATAATATTTTTATACAAATCTCTTTATTAAATTATTTAAAATATTGCAAGACAAGGTTAATCAGAAAAAATTGGGGCAACAAACATATCGTTTACAGATCCTTATTTTATTAAAATTCATGATTTTTATTTTCCTTCATTTCCGCAAAATTCAAATTGAAAAAATATATTTCCTTGAACTATTAGCGAAAAATTCTCAAATATTTTTCATAGAAATTCAAAATAGTATGAGTTTTGTAAATGCGATATGCATTAAATTTTCATTTCAGATGAAAAGAAAAAAGACTTTTACTTAGATTTGTATGTTGCCAGAACGTAGTCACCAATTCTCGGAAAATCGAAGCATCGACAGAAATCACATACAAATGAATTACTTTCGGCTTTCACTTCTTTGTTTTTATTTTTCCCAACACAACTGTGGCAAAAAGAACGTATGCAAGAGTCACATGCCATTTTTTGAGATTCATTTTCTACAAAAGAATAAAAGAATCTACAAGGAAAGTTTTATTATAATTAGTAATTCATGCCTCACCAAATTAGAGCATAGTTTTCCACTATTTTCTTTCTCTTTATTGTAAATGTTACCGAAAGAATTTTCACATTTAATGCAGTATGGAATATTTCGTTTTGATACACGTTTCACAGAGTTATGTCTTGGGCAAAGCACATAGCGATCACGTTTTTGATCCATATGCAGTGAACCAACTATAACGCATGAACGATGCCAAGCGAACACACACTTTACGCAACGTATAAATTTCCCTAGAAATTAATAACAAGTTATTATAGGCTTCTTCGGGAAAAACTGCAACTATTATTCTAACTGAATATAAAATTTCCTGTTCGATTAACTTCAAAAACTCTTTAAATGCTTACAAAAAGAGTAAATGTCTTTTTCATCGTGTAGCATTTCTAAAATGATGAGTTTGCAATCCGTAATGAAAACATCTGAGGAAAATTTAGATTATAAAAATTGACAAATTACAATATTGTAGCAAAACGTTAAAAAATGAATACCTTGAAAAGCCCGTGTTCGCAAAAGCTCCTGATGACAAAAATTGCATTCATGTTGAGGACATATCCACTTCTTACTATCTTTTAAATTAATGCAGAGATCACCATGTCTATCCAGTATATGGATTCTTGGTAGGAAATCACCTGAAAATTTAATTCTCGTACATCGGAGTACAAATTCAAAATTATGAACAGTATGATAACAATTATTTTGTTCATTTCAATAAATAGAGGATTTTCTTGACAAAAAACTTGGGCCATTTGGAGAACCTTCTGTAAAAATCAAAAAGCAGTTTTCATGGAATCGCAGAGTGCACGATGGGAAACTGCATTTCCTGATTTTATTATGACCGAAAACAGAAGCATCTTCGTCAATAGTGATTGCATGCTCGCCACTATAATTACTTTCAACGCTAATTGAAGAACGACGAACAAATTCCCTATCTTCAGTTTCGTTCAGTTTTTCACAGATGAAGCATTCTCGTTTTCCGACACCTGGAAATGAACCAAATATGTGGTTTTATACAAAAAGATATTATGCTTGCATATTGAAAATTGAAAACCTTAAATAATTTTAATATCAGCATAATAACAACATTCATTCCAATGTTTATCGAAAAATGCATTTTTGGCAGTACATAGCATATTTAACGTTTAGTTTAGACATTATTGTTATCAAAGTTCACATTATTCTCAATCACTGACAGTGAACACATTAAAATTAGTTTGAAGAATAATGCGCAAACCACTTTCAGGTACAAATATTCTATGTCCTGCATGCGATAATGCATGTCACGAACGTTCGGCTAATCCTGAACATAACAACTCAAAAACCGCTTAGAGAAACCAATCAAGCCGTGAAAAAACAATAGCTGGATAGAATAGATGGTACAAGGTACGATGTATATATCCAAAAGGTTCTAGGACAAGATATGTATACGCAAATACACATATACATACACACAATGTAAACACAGAAAACAGTAGAAGCGTGACTAGAAACAGCGGGATCTTTATGATTCAAGTGTTTTTAGAAAATTTTAGAAACGTACTGAATTGACGTCTTCCCCATCGATCTTCTTTAGAATCATCCTCTTTCGAATCATCAGACTCCTTATCAGACAATTCCAGCACTGCAAAATAAACATACTGCTGCTAGTTTTATTTAATTTCAGCTTACTGATACAATCCTTTTATTAATCTTTCAAATTAGAAAATCATATTTTGAGGTAAAATGAGAACAATCAAAATGAAATTAATCATTACTATGTATTTTCGATTTTTCCCTGTTACTGAAGAACAGAATTTTGTCGACCTTCAATATAGAATGATTCTTTGCTTTGTACGGTTCAGTTGACCGGATATATACTTTTCAGAAAACGTATAGTCATCTAATCCGGTAATACCCAAGCCGTAGGGCTGAAATTTATGGTTGCTCAACAGTAATTACAGACAATGATAAGATGCCATTCTACAAATCCAGAAAACGAATTTCTTATCCGACAAACGGTCAGGATTTTCCTAAACATTCTTTGTACTTTACATAAGAAATCTTCACTTCTCGAGCTACCATTCAGGCATAATACCATTATGCGTAGTAATCTATTCTCCATACGACAGCCTGACCTCTCTTCCAGCATAACCCGAAGACACCGGGAATCCTCAACTAACTATACCTCCAAACAGCGGGAAGCTTCCCGCTTGACGGCAAAATTTAAAATTTCCGCCATGTTGTACAGCAATCAGTGAAATTGGACATCCCAACGGGTTGCGATAAATTGCTGAGGATTAATTTCGATTCGGTGGATTGATTTTCATTCGATAAAGTGCAATTTTCACTCAATAAGTACAGTGTTTATTCGCTTGGTTTAACATTGATTTGATAAATATAATTCCATCTAAGTCGTGCATATTGAAATAGATAGGAATAAAGAAGGGTATGACAGAGAGAGAGAGAGATCAATTTGCTTAACAATAAGGCACTTTATTCGCAAAATATCCTTTTGTCTCTTTTTTATCATGCATGAAATACTCATATTATGTCAGCTAATCAATTTACATTTGAATGAAAGAAACTGATGCATGTCCGGAATATATTTTTGGAATATTGCAGACAACAGGAAATCGGAAATTTGCTCTGTGAAAGAGTATAGATCATTAAAGGCTTGCTTTTTTAGCGAAATAAGCCCAGTGTTCTACTGTTTGACGTCCCAAATCGAAAACAAGAGAATTCAATTCCATGCCTTTTCCAGCACGCATATTGTTACGTCGTGATGATGCTTGCTGTGCTGCATCGATCGTTGCATTGATGGGTTCCGCTTCCGTATCACTGCTACTTTCCGTCCATCCTTCGCTACTTTCATTTGCTGTATTGACACTCATCATCACTTCACAAAATTGTTCAAAATCACGACTTTGCATTTGCAGGCTTGATCGTACAAAATTATCACTCTGATTGGTTCGATTACGCCAATGTGAATTTTTTGTCATCGATGCAGCTGCTGTATTCAATCGCCTGCAACATTCCAAATTGCAATTCAATTCATCGCTTATATTTTGCAGTAGTGTAATGGCGTGATACCATTGTTCCTCTTTATTTCCTACCCAAATTGTACTCGAGAATTGTTCCATTATTTGATCTGATTTAGATCAGATTAAATACTTTACTCCTGCTTTTCTTATCAGAGAATAATGCTATTTCTTTATATCTTTCTGAATGATATTTCTCGCTGAAATAGTCCATTAAAATTCATAGAATCATTACAATTATTCAAATCTAAATTCTTTTGAGGATTTACTTTGATCCTCGTACAAGTTCCCCGTGTTTTCGTGAATACTGTTTCTTGAGTTTACGGATACACTTTCGTAAGGGCGCACATGTCAACCATTGCTCATAGGTTAAACGCATACGTTCGTTGAAATATGCATAGATAAATGGATTACACATATGGTTACATAGCCAAATCTATAAATACTACACTTCATCTTTTTGCACAGCAATGATTTTAATTAAAAAAATTTTTTCAATTGCTACAAATTAGAATTGTATTAAACTTATGCAACTTCATCATTGATTACTTAAAAGTTGCAAAAGCTTAATGGAAAAAAAAAAGATATTATTGTCGTGAGATATCTAATCATTTAACGAGGGCTATAATGACTTTTAAGTAAGCCTTATGTCAGTTAACTAAAACTAAGCGATGAGATTTGATCATCAGGCGGATTAAACGGAATAGTTTGTATAAGGCCTTTGTTCAATAAATTTTTATAGGAACTTGTGACAAAAAATCAAAAGTTACATCTCATCAGTTTAGTTTTTTCCGCAAAAGAGGCTATTCATTAATGACGAAAAAGATGTCCCTCGATTTTACAATGTTGACTTACCAAATGTAGAAAAACAAACTGCCAATTGGTCAACATATCTTTCATGAATGGTTTAGCAAAGAATATAATTGATGAAATGGTGCAAATGAGGGATGGATAAAAAAATTGAAATGTTAAACGAGCCTGAAAGAAAATAGGCTAATGTTGAATAAGCTAAGCTTAAAAAAGGTTGCTGTTAAACAAGCCTGGAAAAAAAGCTTTTACTCTTGATTAAATCTTTGTATAACAAGAAAACGCAATCATGCATGCATTTACCAAGTTTTGTTGACCAGTTCTATTATGACATTTTTTTTTTTTTTTTGTACCAAGTACATATTGCTTTTCAGGAACTAAAATATATTTAAAATATTATGATAAAAACAGCTTACTTGTTTTTTAAATCTTTTAGCACTGCCAATATGCAACTTATTGCAATTAATTTTTTGCCGAACTTTGTGTATTTTTACAAGTACCATTAAAGAACACAACCATTGTGCTAATATGCTGGCAGAGTTGAAGAATGACACAAGCACGAGAAATACCGCTATAAATGGTTATATTTCAGAAATAACTTCTGGACTATTTTTCTTAAAAAATAGAAATAATTTCAAATGAAAGGATACCTATAATTTCAATTTCCGGATAAACATTCTTCTCAAGTTTAGAATTTATGATTCTAATCAAGCAAGAAAATTTTATTTCTCAAATATCTTTTAAACGAGAAATATATGAGAAAAAATAGATGATATCTTGTCCAGAATTAAGAAATTCACTCTACCTGACCTTCTTCCAGCTGTATTCAAAAAGCTTACTGTCCACATATCAGTTCGCATACCCATCAATGGCACAGGCATTGTTCCAAAATAAGCTGAAAGCCTAATCATTACTCGAAAAATAACTAATACAAATAAAGAAAAAGGTAAATTAAAGCTTACTGAAGCAGATTTTAGTTCGTTTCATATCAGATGGAGTGAAAATGAAACAGAAATCAGTGATCAGAAAAGGATGACCACGTATAAAGCAGAGGATTGAGTATAAAAATGCATATTTTCCAACAATAAGTCATCTCTTCAAAAGTATCAAAGGACATTACAGTATTTGAGATTTGCGGAAATTCCCTATAATCTCGTTGCTTATTCTTTTAAAAACCACTTTGAAGTATGAAATCAATTATTTGCGCCAATACAACCGTCTTTTTTTTTTTTTTTTTTTTTGTTTTGCCCTCATTTCTGTATTTACTAGAAATTCGGGACACTTGATGTTCTGTCTAATGCTCAGGTTGAATTATTATTGAAACATTAGAATGAAAGAGTGAACCTGTAAAAATGCCGATAATCCATGTTACTGTAGAACCAAGAAGCGCGAATGACACGCGATTGATTGTTTTGGCACGTGTACGGTAAAAGCAAATAGCAACACAACGATTGATGCCCAAGAATGCGTAACTCATTATTCCTGCCGTCCAGGAAGCTATTTCAAGAAACGATAACAAAAACAAGGAAAAATGCAAATCTTCCAGAAGTGTATTGATTTGATTTCTGTTTATGTCGTATGATTGATTTTGAACTTCACTCATCTTTAAAATTGGGAAGTTAGTCATAGGATTTGTGTGATTATGATCAAAAATTTTGCTAAATTTTGGGCTTAAAATTGATTTGCTGCTATTCAGTGGATCAACAGAATTATTGGCAGCACTGTCATAATTGTGAAAAGGCACTTGGATAATATTGAGGCCACAAACGAGACCAGCAATAATGAGCATGACAGCATCAGACAATGCAAGATTAGCCATAATAGTGTAGGCTGACAAGTGATACATCCGATATGATGTTATCATTAACAGTGTTACCATATTACATAAAGCACCAGTAATTCCAATGGATATATAAATTCCTCCTACAGCATTTGCCATTCCGTTAAAATCAAATAATTGCTCAAACATTTCAAATTTTTTGGATTTTTTGATTTTCTATTGTTGAATATTTCTTTAGTTGCATTTTGTTTTGTCCTGTAAATAAATCATATTATACTTGTTGATTTGTTCCAACAACAGATAATGATGATTAGTATCGCAATATTTAGATTTACAATGGTACCATCTTTGTATTACTAATCGTATATTTTTTTATTTAAAAACAATAATGACTTTTAAATTTTCCAAGCGAATAGATCTATGCATTTTATTGATGGCAAAAAATAAAAAACTCTTGAGAATTGCGGCATGACAAAATTGAAATCATATATTGATGACAATTGAAATTACACACACTATGATACTATTTCCATTCTTTTTACAAACAGATTAATCCGAAAGCATTTATCCAGCACAATTATTTCTACGAGTACTTTTTCTTTTTTTTTTTTCCTAAATGAAAAACTTTAAAAGCTGGAAAAATGGATGAAATATTTTGAAGAAGATCGAAATAAAAGTTTTTAGTGAAGAAATCATGATAATTAATTGGAAGATACTGCTGAATGAATCGTAAAAGTAAATTGCCTCGAGGGAATTTTTTAGGAAAAAGAAAAAATGAAAAAAAAGAATGAAAAATAAAAGGAAGAATTTGATAAATTGTTAAAAGAAAGGAGTAAATGAGTTTATATGAATGCTGATAAGGCCTGGAAATAGTGAGAAGATAGGCTCACATAACATCCATACATCTATACTCTTTAAGTGAAATGTGTTGTAAATGGTTTAAAATGATTTCGTGAAAAAAAAAAATTTAAGCTTCTTACTTACAAAAAGCTCCTCACATTTCAACGAGTCATTTCAAGGTAGCAACAAGATCTTTAATTCGTATGAGACAGTAATCTTTCATTAGTAAACTAGGCCAGCCCAACTGTCAAACTGCATAAAAGCAGCCTGATTCCCCTCCTACTTCTTTTTTATTCCTGGCCCAACAATCAATTGAAATGAACGTATGAGCATCATTGCAAGAAAATACTATTGAAATTTGTTAAAGCTATACTAAATCTCCGTTTTTCTTGCGCCTTCAGCTTCACTTTCTATGAATTAATGGAATATGACAAATTTTTCATTTTTCTAAACTTTCAAATTTCGCCTAAATTTTAAAATTGTCCAAAAAAATTGCCAAAGAAAAAAAAAGGGAAAAATGAAACTATAAGCAATTTTATCAGTAAGGAAGGTATAGACGATATATATAGACTGAGTGGATTTATAAATTTAGATTCAGTCATAGAAATTTAATGTCATTTATATCTGACATCAACGAATGCGACGGAAATTACGGAAACTGTTTGGCTTGGAATGATATGCTGTCGAAGTTATAACTATTTTACTTTGCATTCTTATTCGCTGTTTGTATTCAATATTTCCGGATAATTAATACGGTACGTTTCTTCTCTACTTCATATGCTTCTTTCTTTCGCACTGAAATTTTCCTTAGTGATAATTTGAAATGATATCAACGGATTTTACTTTAGTGATAACTTAATGATGAGAAATAGAATCAGTAAGTCATTGATGAGATATTGAATATAAGAGAAAAAAGTGTATTGGCCTACGTAAAATGCAACAATATTTTATTCAGTACTTCAATTTTCTTGAAATAAGAATCTGAAAAAAACTGATTCTCAACATGAAATTATTATAAATGTATGCGAAACTATATAATTTTTTTAAATGAATTATTAAACATTTTTGCATTCGAACTTAGTGACGGTACCGTTGAAAATGTCCAAGAGTGGAAGAAGATGTTTTTAATTATGTGATTCTATTGAATGTTCAGTTTTACAGAATCTTTCTTCTTTTATCTTCCTATTATTTGCAAACAATCAAAATTTTAGATTTCTTTGAACACGAGTAAATCATTTGAATAATTATTTCCGGACTTGAGCATTATGTTTACCACGTTTAATTTTTCATAATTTCGTTTCGTTCTCCATTTATCTGTACTTTTGTCATTGTTTCCATAATTTTTCATCAAACTACTTAGAGGTTACATAAATTGCAATCGAAACAATAATTATAAAAATTGCAATGAACAATAAATTCGACAAAGAATTTGGTAATAAAAAAAAAAAGAAAAAAAAAATGTAATTCCTCCGAACATAATTATATGCCGAATTAGTGAATATCAAATTTCGAACTAAATTCAAGTCTTTTTCGAGAAACGACATACTACAGCTGTGTTACTCCTTCCTCTCCATTTACATTGATGTTACAATATGGAGGCGATAACTGCGAAAGATAATTAAATAATTTCGCCTGATAAAGATAGCGAAATTTGACCTAAAAATAATATTGTTAAAAGTATTATTTACAACATATTCCACTCACAAAAATTCCACTGCAAAAAAGAATTTTCGATGAGTGTTTCTATGTTTATAAATTCCAAAGAGACAAGAAGGCAAATATATTTATAAATTCTGAAAAAATAATCTGAACTTCGCATCACTTTGATTCTGTCACCTGAACAGAAAAAGACAATTAAGAGTTTTTTTTCTGGTAAAAAAGAAAATTTAATATCTGCTAATTTTCAGAAATTTTCTCCAACTATCTATTAAGAGCTTATTTATTTGTTCATTCATTTTTTTTTTTTTTTTTTTTGGAAAAAAAGTAATATGGGCATTTACTAAATGAATTTAAAAAAAATTATTCTAATCTTTAAATTTTTGACTGTTATAATCGAATTCAATTTATTGTAGTTAAAATCGCTCAAGCTGAAAGGCAATAAGTATCAGCAGTAATGTTTTCGTAACCATATTGCATATTAAAAAAAAAAAAAATCTCATAAAACCGCAGTTCCAAACTTGCGACATTCAGCACAATAATTTATAGTGATTAAGTAAAATCATCGAATTCAGCAATTTCGCACTAATCTTCAGCATTTTTTTCCAGCATGCAGCTTTATGATAAAAGTTTTACTGACTGATGCTGCATGATTTCAAGTTTTCGTTTATCAACAAAAAATGGTAGAAAAGCAGGAAGCTTTGAGCTCTCTTACAGTAATCAGGAAGCAATTACTGATTTCTTCCAATAGCTAATCTAGATGTCATCATAGAATTTCTCGGATAATAAGCTAATATGACTTGGCTTCAATTCGAAGATACAAGCTTTATTATAATAACGCTTCTTTATCGCATCTTGAAGTGTCAAGTTGGATTCTCAAGATGCTGAAAAATTATTATAAATCTAATGTTTCTACCGAAATTATTTTCTAAATGTTGTTACAATATGAGCAATGAAATTATTGATTGCAAAAAAAAAAAAAGGAAAAAAACAAACGGAAAAGAAAACTAATTTAAACAACGATTGTGAAAAATTACTTTTCAAAAACAAGCTAAAGTAAATATGTACTCAACAAAAAACTATCATTCAATTTCTTTTCCCCAGTCGATATGTTTTTTAAATCGTTGCCATGGACACAATATAAAGGAATCATGTAAAATTTGTTCTAAAATAAAAAAGAAAATTGTTGTAAGAAACAAATGCCAACTGGCAATTTGTAGAAATTGGAAAAAACATCCACTGCAAGATTAAATCTTCATTTCTTAAGAAGAGTATATTTCAGATTTGAAATTCACATTTTAGCATTATGATTAGCATAAAGAATACTTTACACAATTTTGAAATTGAGCTGTTCAAAACATCAAAATATTTTCAGCTTGTTGCGATTGCTCAAAAAATGCTAACGATGGTTGCAGAATGTTGTAAACATCTTATATGCTATTCCTTCTTTAAAGCATTGAATTTTGTCCCAAATTCTACCATCTAATCAAGCCACGCAGGGTATATTCAATGGTGGTTTTTAGATGTTTACAAACAGAACAAAGTTTATCTACATTCTTGTTTACAAATTAAATTACAGCTAGTTTCCGACTGTATACAAGTTATTGAAACAAATGCTTATTAACAGGTTATCTGAAGTCAATATAAGCAAAGAATAATAATAATAATAATAACTGCTGATAGTATGAAAAATTATTTTATTGTTTAAAATTTTTATTTTGCAACTTAAAAAAAATTTGAATCAGAATCTTTTGACTTTTAAATGAAAATAATCAAACGAAATATTTTTCACCTCTAAAATAAAAAAAAAAAAAGAGAATACAAAGAAGAAATCGAAATACCTGTTAAGATGAATAATATTTTAATTTATTTGAAAATTATTTGAAAAAAAATTGACAAAAATTTGTAAAATCATTAGTTTTATCAGATATCTTAGTCAACTATTATAACATTTTTAAAATAAATTATATATCCTTTTCAGTAAGATGTTCTTAAGTTTGAAAAAATCAATAAATATAATAATCACGTGTAATAGAACTTGTCATTCAATGTGTAGTTATCCCGAATAATGTTACAAGGAAAATTCAACAAGATTCTACTGCACTTTTGAATGTAAATATAATTTTATTTGTTCTATTAATATCAAAATCACTTCCTAATTATTTTCGATCATGTTGATAGTTTTCGTAGTGGAACTTGAAAAATCCATATTCTTCTCAACTTTAAATATTTGTGAAAAAGATTAAACACCAGAAAATTCTCTATCGTTTTTTTTTTTTTTTTTAATATAAATTTAAATAGTTTGAAGCTTTATAATTTGGACTTCGTTTTTCGCAAAACTTTTCGAAAGCTTAAATAATTATAAAAGAAATTAAAATCACCGACTTTTTGTTTATTAGCACTATTAACAAATATTTTAGAAAAATAAAATGTTTCGGGCGGCATGAAAAGGGATTTTTCTTTTTCTTCTTTTTTTGTGTTCAATTATAATTGAGATTGATGACGTCGCTCATCCTTATGAATATAAACACTACTATTTATCGGTGAACATCGAACTGCTAAATACCACTTTCCATCTTAAGTATACTTAATTTAATTCACTAATACTATAAAAAAAAAAAAAAAAAAAAAAAGGGAAAAGAAAGTGAATTGTCAATCTTTCCATATCATAATTCGAGGAAAAAGAAAAATGTTTAGTGCCTTAATTAATGCATCTTTTACACCATTTATTCGATGTAATATTTATTTTCCATCAGTTCGAGCAATATCAATTGTTGTTGATAAAACTGAAAAATTTTTAGCCATATACAAAAATTAAAAACAACTTTAGTCATCGGAATTTTTTGCTTTGAATTTTAAACTTAAATTTTAAAAATTGCTGTGAAGAAAAAAAAGAATAAAAAAACCGTCAATATTCTTTTTAGTAATGAAATCAATTTTTAAATAATGAAATTTTCATATTCGTGTAATAATTTACCGAACTATAACATTAGTTTCCATGCACTGTTTATTTGAATATTTCGATTGTTTTGTTGCGATGCATTTGATGATGAAGGATGGCAGAATCAAGCATTTTTCAAAAATAACAAGCAATTTTTACTGATGAAATTATTTGATGAGGCAAGAAAAAAGAATACTTACAAAATGACGAGGAAAATGATAGCTGCTCAATTAGCTTGTCATCGTTGTAATCATTCATTTTATTCTCAATAAAGGCAACCATCATCAAATGTAATCTTTCATTTGAAAAAAAAAAAATTAAATAGCAATTTTTATATTCCATCATTAGATTTGCGCATATCACTATTAGAAGATTACTTTTAAATTAGAAGAAGTTAAGCAGCAATGGTTATTTAAACTAAAATCATTCAAAAAAAAAAAATAAAGGATTTTGTTTTTTTTTTTCCTAGACATTCACCAAAGGAGTTTAACAAAGTGGGTATTGATTAAATGACGTGAAGCGGAAAAAAAGAACTCAGAAAAGTTAATTAACTTAAAGAATATAGTGAAGAGAAGAAGATATGAAAATATTGATTAAGTTGATGTGAATTTTAGACTCGTGGACATAAAGAAAGGCAAGAAGAGATAAAGATAAATTTTACAGCTCCGGAAAGCAATAAATGCTTTATAATGTACAAAAAGAAAAAAAAAAGGAAAAAATGAGAAAAACGAAAGTTAAATTACGAATGGGTAACAACAGAAACAGCTTGATGGATTGTTGTCAAAGCATGCGCGAAATTAGATGAATTCAGATATTTCATTTTACCATACAATTGCAGATTTAAATAGCCTTTGATAAGCTTTAGATTCTGCTCAAAAAAAAAAAAGTCTCTTTATTTTTAGAATAAGAAAAGCTTAAAAAAATTTTTTCTGTGATCTATTTGAGTTGATTGTTTTTTGTTTGTAAACTTTTCCATTTCGAAATTGGCATAGAATTTTTATTCTAAAAAAAAGTTCACGATTCATCTAGAACTTTG
The DNA here is from genome assembly GCA_028564675.1 of Onchocerca lupi. Taxonomy (NCBI): domain Eukaryota; kingdom Metazoa; phylum Nematoda; class Chromadorea; order Rhabditida; family Onchocercidae; genus Onchocerca; species Onchocerca lupi. Next base: position 24,587 of record JAOVVO010000164.1, on the reverse strand, counting down.
AAAATACAGAAGAAAAAGTGGCAAATTCGAAAGTTTTTTGTAGATCAGACCAGTTGTAATAAACAAAACTTCGTTTTAATAAATGAGAAATGATTCGTCATTCGAACTGAATTTTCAAAATGATGAAAGAAGAAAGATAATTGGAAGTAAGCGCCATTCTTTTGATAATTTTATCTTTTGATAAACAGTATTTATGTCAGGTATTTTATGTCATTCTGTCAAAAATATAACTGAATTCAGTGAAGCAAATAATTTTCTGGTAAATTATCAGTGTAGCAGATAAAATTGTGCAATTTGCAAGTAAATTCTGCATGCATGTTATTTCAAGAGCACTTCTAATACTTGACAATACGTATGTATCAAATCTAGTACAAAACTAGGAATGTAAGCTGCTTATCAAAGATTATAGAAGATGCTATAGCAATTTTCAAATTTCCTAAACATCAATAAAATTTTAAAATTGCTACATTTACCGCTGAAAATAATCCTTTGTAAGCTTTTGAAAAGGTCAGTGAGCATAATATCAAATTCCAAAAAGTTCATAATGATATTTGTTATTATTTATTTATAACTATATGTGGAAGAAAGGTATTTTTTCTTGGATTACAAGTAAAGAAATAATATTTTAGGGATAAAATAAAGTTTCCAATCACAATAATATTTTTGTCAGATAATTAATTGCTCATAACGATTATTTCTTACAACAACATCAGGATTATATGAATGAGCACAAGGATCGTTGCATGTACCGTAATCCTATCCAGCAATAATTGATGAAACAGAAATATAATAAGCCAAGTATTAGTTTTGCAAGTTTGGATGTTTTTAAAGAATCATGTTGTTATTATCATATCTTCTATTTTATGTTTGTTATGCAAAAAGGGAATTATATTTCTAAACCGTATTGATTTTTCTTTTTTTTTTTGCTTCTTCAGAAAAATTTCTGTGATTGAGAAGAACATATGACGCTGCTTTCTGGCCAAATTGATTAACTAATCAAAATTTAAGCATTTGAATGTAAAATTTAGATGCATATTTCAGTAACATACCTATAACTGGTTCATCTGGATTTACCTAATATTATTTTTTTCTTAGATTTTATGCTCTCTTTTCTGCTTGATACATCGAAAATAGATCATGAACTTAACTATAAGATAGAATATAAATATCCTTCTATTTGTTTACAAGCGATTATCTCTTTTACTTTAAAATGCTAATTGAAACTTCAATCAACAATAATTTTTATCAATTTTTAACATGAATTTCAGATATATGATAACTTAATTACAATTATTGTGCTCAAATTTGATCAGATAATTTCCAATATTTGCATCATTACATTTAGCAGTACAAAAAGACTGAATTGATTTTACAGTATGCCGGACTTTTAATATTAATGATATGCGATTTGCTATCCATAATTTCAATCTCTACTTGCAATTTTAAATGAGTTCAAGAAAATATTCTCGAAATATTTCCAAGGAATGCCCTGTGATTCTCATAATTTGGAAATGTTCCCATGTGACATATCAATTTCGTTTTAAACGACTGAGTGCAAATAAATGTTTCTCAATGATTAATTGATTTTATGCTATCAAGATATAATCATTTTGTTACATTCCATTTTTGATTTCTCTCTTTGTTGGAAAATGACATGAAGACAAGTTGTAAAAATTATGGAATACTCGATGGAAAAATTTAAATTTACTTATCCATCAAATTAGTGATCGAAAGTTTTGATTAATCTCGACAAATTACTATGCATCAAATGCTTGACAGTTGAGTTGATTTTATGGCTGTTTTGACAAATTTGCATTGCTTAATTTATGGAAACTATAACAACATTGCTATGAAGTTTTTCGAGTAAAAAAAGAAAAGATAAGTTTTTAAAATCACAACTAAACAAACTTCATGCATAAATTCTCATATAATCCTATAACGTGAAGTATAAGATTGTTCCGAAGGATGTAAAGAATCCGTATCTTCTTCGGTAGTACATTCAGTTTCCCGGGAGTTGATCAAGTTTTACAAAATACTGTTCATCTGTCAATTTGTGGAATCTATTCTTGATATTATAAAATTTCGAATAATTTTTTGGATCAAATACATATCCATTCTCTTTTGTTTTTTCCAAATTCAGGATTATGTGAAATGAATTAATAGGCTTGCCAATAATTTGTCTGATCATATTAACATTGATAACTAGAATTTCATTAATTTAGTAGGCGAAAAAAAAATTCATTATTTTGACTAAATAACCAAAGTGAATCAATTAAGTCATTTGGAATAAGGTGTTTAATAACAGTGTCAGTTGGTAAATAGCAAACAATGAGGATGGGAACAATTTTTAAGCTGTGTAAGCCAGTTTGCTAAACTGGTACCAAACAACAAAGCCAACCGTCTTCAGCACTGAATCATCATCATCATCTTGTTTACTTTTTTCTGTAATTACGATCTATATTAAAAAATTGAAATTAGAGTTGTACTGGCAATTTACAAATATTTAGTTTAGTAAAATTTTTAAGTGTATCAGTGAGAAGTGAAGAAGAAGCCACGAAACAATGCTTGCATTTGTTTGTTGATCATTTATCATTTCCATTTTTAACCGGAAATTTCAAAAATCACTTCAACATACTTCAAACTGTCATACTTTTGAATGGTTACCACTGAATGATTCTTCCGTTCAGTGTGACTCATTTGCTTGAAATGATAATTTAACTTGATTCATTAAAATACTCATCGATCAGTGATCTTTCATCCAGTTACAAACAACTATGATGTATTTTAATACAGTATAGTTGAATTGAATTCGAAACTTAAATTGATTTTCATTGTGATCATTCTCTACAATTCAAAGCATTTCTTTGATTGATATTGCTGTCATTTCAATGACAACCCATCTAAATGATAGATTTTAAAAAAACTGGTAAAAACGGTCGTCATCGCCGAGCATCTTTTGATAATGCTGACATTCGATCATATCCGACGGGCAGTTGTGTCTTTGAAACGAGATATATACAACATTTCTACACTGTATTTTCTTCTGAAGTTGTGATATATATTGTTGGCCTTTTCTTCTTTTGCTTATCAATTTGTTAAATTAAAAATTTTTTCCAGTATAATCGATCAGATTTTTCTATCATTATAAATCGATGGATTAAATAATTTTTTCATTGCAATCCATTAATATGTAGAAATTTTTCATCAAACATTCGCAAAGATTCAAAAAATCACAAAGTGATCAAACTTATTTTGAAATAATTTTTTCCAGACAGGCAATTTTGATAATGCAGGAAATGTTGGCGCTTTTTTGAATTATGTTCATGTAGGAGTAAGATGAAATTAATAAATATTTTCATGCAAATAAATTACCATAAAACGAACAATCACATTTATCATTTTTAATTAAATGCAACTTGAACTTGTTCAATATATCCTTCTTTTATAGCTATCAATAGTTAAAGCTATATGTGAAAGTCCATAAATTTTGCATCATTTAATTTTTAAAACATACTATGTATGAAATAATATTTCAAAATTTTTATTTGCTAAAATAAGTTTCTATTTTTGACCTTTTAAAATGTTTACCATCTAACGAGCAAACATCATTTGCAAATAAAAAATGAACCAAATCATTTGAAGAATATCGTATAATTTATCAACAAATCATTTTTTATATAATAATTATGGTTAAAACCATAGTTTTTTCAAAAATAAAAAAAATTTTAGGCGGTCAAATTGAACAATTGTTCTATCTGAAAGACGGATTTTTTTTTTTAGAACAAATAATGTGCACTAGTGTTTTTGTTTTTCTCCCACTAGTTTTGTTTTTTTTAAATTTTATTCGCAGTATAACTCATGATTTGTCAAAATTTTGGAGTTTTACTTCCATTTCAATTTTTAATAAATCGTGAATTAGTATGTTTAATTTCAACTGGAAATGGTTGATATTATGTCTATTTGCATGCAGATTTATTCTTGGTGAGAAATTTCGACAATTTTTGAAATCAGCTTCTGACAAATAACTCTCATTTATTTTCATTTTTCTTCTCTTTTTACATTCATCTTGTTATTAAAAAAAAGATTTTTGGTTATTATTTTCAGTAAAAAAAAAAAAGAAAAAAGTGGAAGACATTGAATTGAGCTATAATTGAATTTTTTTGACAGAATTTCGCTTTTCAGATATGGCCTGGGCTTTCATCAAGAGAAACTCCCATATATAATATTATTTAATAATTTTATATTACAATTATTTTTCCCTTGTTTTATTAGCCATAACTTTTTATTTTTTTCTCTAGCACTCTTTCATGGATTTCAGTAGGCATATATACTTATCAAGTTGTAAGATTTGGTAAAGTAACTTGGTAATTTGAACTAATTCATTTGGAAATTGAAAAAGGCTTCATCATTATGCTAATTTAAAAAATTCTTCATTAATGAAAAATGATAATGCATTATTTTTCTTCTGATCGAATATAATACTTAAATTTTTAAAAATTTTGACTGCTTTGATAGTTTTTTCAGTCGGTAGTTCGAATCATTCAAATATTTAACTAATAAATAAGCAAATAATTTGAGTCTAAAAATTGATTTAACGAAAAGGAAATTAAAATGCGCTACGATTAATTTCAACTAAAAGCTCTTTCCGACCGGACTAAATTTGTGTACTTTAAAGCAAAATTCCAGATTTTGATTGATTGAGTGCTGCTGGAATAAGTGATGATCGAATCGCATTCACTTCTATCGTTTATTTCATATTTATTGCTTAGTGTTCCTTTTTGCACTAAATTTATTTTATAATTTCTCTTTTGAGTACATTAATTTAAATAATACTTGTTGATATTGTTATTTTTATCCTCGTCTTCCAAAATAAGACTACATGGATGTATAAGTTAAAACAGGTGACAAATTGAACAACCTCTGATAATTATCTTTTTCTTTTCACAACTACATTACCGTTTTATAGTCGGATTATTCCCCCGCCACTCCGAGATCAAGTAATTTTGAACAGCAACATACTGTTATATCAAGATTGTTAAGTTTTTTGTTCAGTGTTAGTACCATCCAATGTTACGACATATGTGCTTATATGCGTTCATCACAAGAAAATTGCCATTACAATTTCTCATAATATTCTATTTCCTTTGATTCATCTACTAATCAAGCTATCAGTAATTCGAAATTTTAGTTTGTTGAAACTTTTTATCAAAAAAATGACTGAAATCTTGTTATAGCCAAAAATCACTTTTTGGTTGATCGCTATTGACGAGTTTTAGAAAACAGTTTTAGGACAGAAAAACCGCTATATTTTATTTCAAGTACATACGAATTTTACGGAAGAAATAGTTGACCTGCAACGTTTGCTACTTTGTTTTTTCATTTCGTTTCAAATTTTGGCTTTATTTCAAGTATCAAAATATCAATCATACATCGATAATCTATCTAATCAAGGTGAATTAATTAAAATGGATCAATATTTCCTGTCATGAGTTCATTTCAGGTGTATCTTCATTGTGCGAACATCTTTTTCAATTATCGTGCGATAAGGTGGGCTCAATAATCCATAATCGATTGCTCTATTAATCAAAAATGATTCTTACATTTTCAAAAAGTTCTAAAGCTTTAATTTGCAATTCCATATTTTACAGCTTTTGTAAGTTTTCTGACTTCTAATCATTTCCAATAGAAAAATTTTTTGATTCCATTTTTCTAAAACAATTAACTTATCCTACAGAATTATTTAAATATATTTTATTCGCTTTCCGAATTGTAGAATCAAAATTTCCCGAAAATGTTTATTTGAAAATTTTTGACAAATGATTAATTTTTATCATTTGAAAAGATGTTTCAGGAATTATGTGGTATCGCCAGTATATAATTTGCATAATAGCGCATTTCGTTGCTGCAAGTGAAAAAATACCTTGTGGTCAAAATTTAATTGTATTTATCATAGATGGATATGGGAAAGCATTACTGAATCAGTCAGATGCTGGTTTCCGATTGCTAACTCAAAATGGCGTATACAGTGATTTTCTAAAACCTGTTTATCCAACTCACAATTATCCGAATTGGATGAGTCTTGTAACAGGTTGTCGTCTTAATTTCATTCACATCATCCAGCTTTCTGAATCCAAAATGATTGTCTCAATTCAGAATTCATTTAAAGTTAAACTATGAAAGATCGAAGAGAAACATTAGTGAGAAATTTTCTCTATATTATTTGACTTTAGCAAAGGATGCAAATATGCAAGTTCAAGTAAGCATGGATTAAAAATTCAAATCCGTCAAAGCTGCAGGTTTGTATGCAGAAAATCATGGCTTTGGTGCTAATTACATGTGGGACAGAGTTAGGAATAGAAAGTTTTCGAACGGTGAAACAAATCGCGTTGGCGATATCTGGTGGCCTGATGGTGTGGTACCAGCATGGTATACCACAGGTAAATCAAACGTTGATGTGCATTGTTATTGGATGCCGGGATGTGATGTAAGTTTAAATTAATTGTTAAGAAACAAAATGAAATAAAAATATTTCTAAATGAAAATGTTTTCTCACTAAGAATTTAGTCAATACTAATGCTTTAAATTAGAAAAATAAATTTAAGTAAAAAACTGATCTATTAATGGACTGTATAAGATAAAATTACGTTTTTATATCAAGACTTACCACAATTTAGCCATTCCTGATAAATAATATAATAGATAGGAGTTGAAATTCAGGTAAGAAATAGTTTTTAGTTTGAGACAGATTCTTTCTCAACATTACAAGAGTAAGTTACTAACTTTTTTGCTTGACTTTGTTAAAAATTTTCAGCCATTTCTTTTCTTGTCATTTTAATTTTAATTTTTCAAATTTAGGTATTTTAAATAAGTAATATTTGCAGCTTCCACATCAAGATATGATTGTGCAAGTGCCACAGGAGCGTAAGTATAATGTTTCAGCACCAGGCCAAACTGATGCACTGATAAACTATTTTCCAGAGATCATCGAACGAATTACCAAATATCAACCTTATAAGCAACAAGTAATTTAATTTAGCAATTGTAATGACTATTTAATTATTGATCAATGATGAAATAACTTCTTATTTCCAATGTACTTCATTGAATCTAACCGTAGCTTTATCAAATCATCAATGAATATGTTGAATCCACTCATGATTTATGAAACTTATCTATGCTGAAATGATTTCAAGTATTTTAGTTTTTCCTAATTCGATATGGTGGCGTGCAGGCAGCATTAGAAACATTTGGACTACGTAGCGACGAGTTAAAGCAAGCACTTATTAACGTTGATTTGAGTCTTCTTATGTTACAGGTCATTCCTTTTTTTTTTTACCAGTTTCAAAACTATTCCCAGAAAATATATTTTATATAAAAATGTTATTCCTGCTTTTCCGAAAATTGTAAGCGAAAATATTCGAATACGTATCATAAGCATCAATACTTGAAGTATCTGCCCACATTATAGCAGAAACTTGATGCTGCCAAACTTTTCGAATCAACAAATTTGATGGTAATCTCGACGCATGGCTTGTATACGGTAGAACAAGAAGAGCAATTTTTCATCGAAGAATGTCTAACGGATTATTCAAAAATTCAGAAAGTAGTTAATCATCATGCAATGATGATGGTTTTCACAAATCCGGATGAGGCTAATGAGGTATGTAATCCATCTTTATTACTATATGTATTTAACATTAAAACAAATTAACAATTAGGTTTCATTAAAACAAATCAAAATTGCTATTTTATCAAGAAAAATCGTGCCAGATCATGCAAATTATGCAGATTTTCCGGTTAAATCCGAACTGGATCAAAAACAAGATGCGCATAATCAAGTTCACATATTTTACAGCCTGTCATTTTTTTGATTAAAAAGAAATGCATTATTGAAATATCAGATACTAGTTTTCTGAATCATTTTATTCTTAGATTCGAACGATCATTTCCAGGTATAATTATTTTTAAGGTATTTTTTGAATTGAAATTATGCGATCAGTGGGCGCCGATGGGTGATTATGATGAAAATGAACAACCGCTTGTATCAGTTTATCAAACAGCCGATTTACCATATCGTTTCCATTGGAAAAATTTTAAATATATGCCAGAAATTGTGTTGTTCACTCGGCCAGGTGCAACTGTCTTGACGGTATAATCATCATTACATTCCTATTCTCTTCATCATTTCGAATATATTGCATAAATTTTTTTAATAATACTTTTCTTCATATTATTCACTTTCATGCTACTTTTTTTTCAGAATCTAGCAAATAAAAGAGATATTAAAACTTCCCACGGATGCAATTCTGGTATTAAAAACATTTCTCAGCTATTTTTTATTGGCAATTATTTACCTATGACACATAGATATAGGAAGGATTATAATTGAAAAAAAAAAATTGCTATAAATGAAATCAATTTGCAGCGTGAATTACCTTCTTTACCACCGCATGATGAGCAAGAAAGAGATATTCTATCAACTGATGGTTGGGATAATGAAAATTTCAACATGCATGGCATTTTTTTTGCTCGAGGACCGGGCAAGTCTTCGAGATTTTTCGAGATCAAAAAAGAAAACGAAATGAAACATTTGTTTTGCATGTATCTGCAAGATAAATGATATACACATTTAGGCGATTTTTGCTTACCGTAAATGTTAAATTTGTTTTCATTTTTAATTACATAAAATTTTGAATTAGTTTTTATATCCTTTTACGATAAAATTATTTCTTTCAGCCTTTAAAGAAGATTATGAAGCTTCACATATCAATGTAGTTGATATCTATCAGGTAAATCCTATTTAAAGTAGAATCATAAACTTGTGGGCCTTATTTGTTTACCGTTACATTTAAAATGAATTGCTAAGCAATTGAATATTTGATTATCAATTAGTAAAATAAGTTAGGAAATAAGCAATACCTGCTTCAGGATCTTTTAAGTATGCTACTTCCTTGTATGAAGTTTAAATATGCATAAACTTAAATAAACTTATATTAAACTTAAATTCGTTTGAACTTAAATAAGTTTTTTTTTCTTCTTTTGGAGATTTATTGAATTTTGGCAGGTAATGATGAATATATTTGGGATCGAGCCGCCACATCGACATAATGGTACGTGGTCAAATGTAGAAGATCTCTTGAGCAGTGGCTGGGAAACTCGATCTGTACCCGAGAATATGCGCGCATTTACTGCATCCAATTACCAATTATCTTCCATATACTTCACCATACTGATCTCATCCTTTATCATATATGATCAATTTTTATATTCACTAATATTATGACAGCTGAACTTCGAGTATTTCAATTCACTGCATTCCCGATAATTATATTACTAATGATTGTGTTATTTTTCTTTCATTCTTATGAAAAAAAAAGACAGAATTAAAACTTAGTCTACAAAAGAATTCTAAAAATACTTTTGTATTCAAGACAATCTTCTTTTTCAAAATATATCAAGGATTAGTTAATTGATGATGTTAACATCGTAGCTATTTATTGTGTATGGAGAGTGCAATAATTTTACCATCCTTTCATTATGGTTGAAAGATAGCTTGTGTAATTTACCATTATATTTCATCAAATCGTTTGTTCATGGTTGACTTCTCGCTGCTTCTTGACTTTTTTAAAATTCAATCTGAAATTATCATTTTAATTTATCATTGGAAATGTATAACAAATCATGATTTGATAGCTGCTGTGCATTTTTAATTGCTGTCACCTCTTTTTTTTTTAATGTCTGAGAAGATTCTAAACACCAACTTTTACCTCATTTCCTCTATGATTTATTCGTTTTCAATTACAATAGCAAACAATCTATTCCATTGCTTAAAATTGAAATCAGAAACATCCTTACGTAACTCTAATTTCCAAGTTTATCAATGTCGCTTATTCTACTGAAACATATATTTTATGACTTCTATAAGATTTCCAACGATGAAATTTTACAGGTGAATACCACTAAGCGAAGATACCAAAATGCATTTTCCGTGGGAAGGTAAACCTCTATCGATATAACCTTTCATAAATTATTTACACATATTTGTTTTGCTAAGTTTAGTAATTTTAAAAATGCAGTAGATCAACGAAGTTGAGAGAATTGCTCAAAAGCTGGCAAGATTACCAATTTGCAAAACTGTTCTTTCAGTGTTACAAATTGTACACTGTCTGTACAAGTGAACACATTACCTTCATGAGTGGCAAGCTGGAAAACAAATACCGTCATATGGTTAAGTATGAATGCGAATTTAAAAATTTGCAAGCAGTAATTATCTCGTGAAAATTCCCTTTTTACCCCCCAGGATGTTAGACAATCCAAAGCTTGAAAAAAAAAACCCTTGCCACCTGCCACTAGTCTCGAAATGAATAGACGAATTTTGAAACTATAAAAAGTTCGGTTTCCTTCCTCCTAATTGATCAGCTAAGAAGGAGGTGATAAATCCAAGCGACGATCTAACTGCAGAGGAGGAATAAGAAAAGATTTCCAAAATTTTTTTAACGGACTTTATTGCCGCTTATAAATTGATACCTTAACTAGATATAAGTATGAAGACGTCATGATTTAATCATTCTATATTTATCAAATTTCTTCAATCGACACTAACACATAATTACAAGAAATTTCGCAATAAATAAAAGGACTATTATTTGTAAAGAACAACTCGGCAATGCTAAAAAGCTACACAGATAAACAATTTATGGCAGTTTCTGAACCAAATATGTAGTGTGGAAAAATCAGTTCCCAGCGTAGAAAATATATAACAAAATACACATGAAAGAAATGATACCATGTGGATAACCTAAAAATAAAAACAGCTGATAATAAAATGGAAGTGAAAGTAAATTCAAACTGAACTAAACTATCCCGTACAATCAATCAAATCAACAGATGGATCGATAAACCTATAACAACCATAATAAACCAACCGGTTATAGCTACTAGTCAGAATCCACAAGACATACACAGAAAAAAAGTAAATACTGAAGGTAACGTTTACAGATTTATGAATAACAAACAGTTCGAAAGCATGAAAATCGATTTCAACATATCTCTTGAAGTTAGACAACAATCGCAGTATATTCGAATGTAGCAAAAACATCATAAACATGACATGAACAACAATGAACACCAATGATAAAGTGCAAGAGAAGCTGGACATAACATCAAAAAGGTGTGTCGCAACGTAGTATGCCCACTGAAAGTCTTAATAAAGGTGGATGAAGGAGGAAATTTCGATGACAATATTCATAATTGCACGATTTATGAAGAATGGAATCGGTTTATCCAGAAGTAGGTGTTAGTAAACTGTGAAACGCGATTTTATAATAAGGATGGACCTTGGTTCTAGGTCTTCTGTGCATATTATTGAAATTTGTTTCAGAAACATTATTATACTGAACCTGATTCACAGGCTTCTCAACCTTCCTATAATTCATGTCACTGTCTAAACCTGTTTCAGAAATGTCATCATAACTATCACGGTCATCGTCATAATACCCATTTCTACTAAAAATCGTTGAAAGCACATCATGATTCCCCGAGACATATGATTTGGAACAGTTAACGACCTCTTCCAGACTGTCGGATCCAGAAGGTGAGCAACTCTCAACAACTTCTGGAGCACTACGTCTCAAAGAAAGATTGCAACCGTTGTAGTAATTAGAAGCTGATCGGAATTCCACATCGTCATCAGAGTACTGCTCGTTTTTAATGGCATGGTCGTCAACATCATCAATGCAATTAAGGGAGTCTTGTGATAAAGATATCAAATGAGATCCATCAATAAAGCTCATAGTTGTCGCAACAGCGGCAAGAATTTGCAAACCGTTCTGCGATGTATGTGGTTCTTCATTACTCAATTGGCTAGACGTCCGGTCATCCAACTTCCTAGCGTGATTAAGCCGTGTAGTTTCATTATTCTTTGCTGATTTTCGTTGTTTTACAGTTCGGCAAACGCGAGATTTCCTCGTTGGGACTAAATTACTTGAGATGTTAACACTGTTTTCTCGTGAGTGTTTTCTAGTCTCAGAATTATTTCCTTTCGTACTATTCACAATCATATACGGTGTACTGTTCATCCAAGTCTGCACATTGGGCATAGCTGAATACGATGATGAAGATGATGTTTTTATGGCATGATTGAGCCCCTGATGATTTCTAGCAACACAGGGGCCATTCTTCACTTTGTCAGTCTTTCTTTTCAAACGATTCACAGGACCTTCTGTTTGACGTCCTGAAAAAAATTTTGGAATTAAGGGGAATTTTGGTTTTATACCTGGTAAATCATTGCTTCAAAATAACAAAAAGCAGTATCTACTTCTAATACTAGCAGTAAATATATATTTTAAAACAAAAAACCACATACTTTCAGGTGAAAAGCGATGAGGGACATGCTGTAAAGCAGCAACAGTATGTCGGCGAAGCGTCATCGTCGTTTTCCGCTGAATTGATTGTGGCATATAACGACAAAGCCTTGAATCGGTTATACGAAATTTATAGTTATTACCGGATTGTTTCGACTCACCACTGTTTTTTTCTAACGAAACAGCAGCTGTCATATACAAACTTGTGAAAAAACCTTTGCAAGTTCTGCAAATGAAATTTATTAACCACAAGTATAAAATCTCCTGAAAAAATTACAAACCTTAATTAAGCCATTGCTCTTTGAATATAAATAGGTTTACACAGTAAGGAACGATCATAAAAATCGTATCAGGATTGTTTACAGTATACAAACACTATACACCATGTACAGACGAAGTGAGACCTAAAATAGTAGAAAAAAGTAAAACATAAGTGGTAGTAAGGCGTAAGACGCCAGATCACGGAAAAATGATTAACATACCGTTCACAAGTCAAACATTCACAACGACTATTGTTATCACCAAAAAAGTTATCGCCATAATAAGCTGTTATTTCCTCCCCTAGAGCAATATCACGCAACACCTGAAATTTAACACATCCACAATTTGTTATTTATAATCTGATGGTTAAAAAAAAAAACTAATGGTGACTACTGATAAATCCCATCGATTTAATAAATGAACAATACTTGTACGACAGCAGCATAGCTATTTGGAACAAATTTACAATTGGGATGACAGTCATGATTGATGTAAGCAGCAGGACCAAGCCATAACTGAGCTCGTTGTTTCCTGGAATTACTATGTACAAGTTATGATGACCGAATAGAGTGGCAAAGAGATAAATTCCATACCTTGTACTATACATGACAGAAAAATCATTGACATCTTTTCGTAATAATTGAGATTCTTCTTCATGGCTGAGGTCACCAATAACACCCACTAAACTTCCAATTATATCACCTTTTTGCCTAAAATGATTAAAATAAAGGTCACTTTCCAAACAATTCCGCTATGTACGATAAGTAATGTATAGGGTTAAAGAAAAGAAAAAATTGGACTATTATTCAGTACAAAGTAACATAGGATATAGGAACGTCTCGAGAATGATTCCAATCATCAAATAACAGTAAGAAAGAAATACTGAAAATCACTACAGCAGTTTCATGATGAAATCATGAAAGAATTTAGAAATTTTCAATATTGAAAAAATTGCACTTACCATGACTTCGTAGCAACTAACATTCCACCAAGGCGATTTTCCGTCTTGTAACGGTGGCACACTTGAACTGTAAAGCCTGAATCATTGGAGAACATCTGCATAAACCGCAAAAGCTAAAAATATGACAGAATTACGATATCGTCCCTACGTAATGGTAGATAAAGTGCAGCAATCAAAAGATTGGATTTACGTGATCTCGGAAAGCAAGCTGCTGCTTTAGCGTTCGTCGCTTCAAGAATCTCATTACCACATTCACATGGAATATGTTCTGAATTGCTGCGCATAAATTCTGATCCTCTTTATATTTCTTTACTATGCTTTTTAGTTTGATTTGTTCCTCGTGTTGTGGTGGACGGTAACTATAAGCATTATTAGTAAACATGAAAAAGTATGACAACTAATTAATTGGTTGAATAATTGATGACACATTTTAATTAGCTAGTTGAAGAAATAAACAAGTTTGGAGAGAGCGTGCATCATAGGTTTCTTTTGAGAGATTTATACCTGACCATTTTTAACATAAAATCCAGTATTGCAATGGTTAATAATAACAACCTAACCATTGATCAAGCATTTCGGCAACTTAATTTAGCATTCCAGTGATCATTGGCTTATTTTGTTGGTAACGCTTGAAGCGACTATACTTACTGGAGATTCATTTTATGAGTGCGAAAACCGAGAATTGGATCAACGATAACACTTGTTGCCATATCATCGTTATCACAAAGCTCCCGTATTGTCATGTTATGCTGTCCCGATGAGCGATCCGGCAGTCGGAGTAATTCCGCATTTAAATTCATGATGCAGGTAGCGCACCCAACCACCACACTCCACCACTCGACAAAAAAAGTGAAGACAACAAGCGCAGTTTTCCAAAAACTAAACTTTAGCAGTTCCCATTCAGGCCAGCGTTGGAAGAGAATTTGCTATCTTAGCAGCTTTATACTATCTTAATTAGTCATTTATTATTTAGTTTTCTACAATCATCACTCGACAGTGAGTTTATGCATCAAAATTCTGATCAGAACTTGGAGAAATGATCAAAGATTGGGTATATATAAATGCACAATATAGATAAATATAAATACACAATAATATCATTATATCATATGACACACAATTTGTATCATTATATCAGGTAAGATATTGCTGTGAATGCAATAATACTATGCAATATTGCTTATTAATTATATTTGTATTTAATTATTATAGCAAATTCGCTACGGTGACAAGCTATAGATAAATTATTTGAAAAAGATGAAATATACGGATATTTAATGACATATACCTTCCTGCTATCATGCTATTTCCTCCTCCCATCAAAAAAAGATTTACTGATATCACCATATTTGATCAGAGGAAATCTTTCTGATGGATAGAATTCTTGAACAGATTTTTCGGACAGATAAAACTAAGCTTCAAACTGGGCAAATAAAAAGTTCCTATGTTAATGTTAGATGGAAATCACGAATAATTTATGATAAACATTTTATGATAAATTCATGATAAACATTTTTGCTAAATGTCATTCCAGCAATGAATCTATTGCAGTGGAGTTTGCTACCGTAATAGAAATGAACCAATCTGATCGATTATTCTGAATGTCCATCCATACATTACTTCGCGTAGATTCAATCATCCATTTTTATGTGCATCGTATCCCTGAAACTCATTACTTTATCTGCTATTTGTTAATTATTTAATTGATACACGTTGCATTTTATGGTTTCCATATTTATGGTTTTCCGTATTAAGGATCAGAGAATGCTTGAATAGATTGGAATAATCTTTTTCACAATTGCGATGTATTCGTCAAGATTCTGCAGTTTGACAATTTACTTCTCTCCTTACCTCTTCCAATCATTTCGACAAATCAAGTGGCCAATTTTTTTCAAAAATACGTGGTCATGACTCATCATAAGCCTTTGATATGATGAATTCACTTTCTCAGACTGTTTAAATATCAGTTACTATTTTGGATATCATTAATCTGCTATTTGAATGCATATATTTATCATTTTTCCATTACCTATCTTTCGATTGTTCACATTCCAACATTGTATAAGCAAGAGATTTGCCAAATATATCGAATGTCTAGTAAAAATTATTTACACATTAAGATTGCAGACATATATCCTAGGTTGAGACAGAGTTTAACTTGACCTATGATATTTTTGAATATAATTTTAATTAAGTCATAGATCAGAGATCCTCGTCACATACAAAATAACATTTGTTTCATCGCTTTAAAAGCAAACATACCCATCAAAATGTGCTACAGCTACAAACATTACATTCTGATAATAATATTGACAATAAAGAGATATCGATTTTAGCATAACCTCACAAAACTTATTTACCTTAATTTATCACACACTTAAATTAGTAATGAAGATACAAGAAATGGAATGATCTTCAATATCAGATGAAATTTAGCCATTGTTTATTACTACCTTTAATTTGATTTGTCCCGACAGGTTGTCTTTGCGGCGGCGTTCCTTAATCGCAACGTTCGTTGAATAAACTATTCGAACCGGTTATTGCACCAAATCTAAGAGTGTTTTATTCGCACTGTTATCGCAATTGCCGCAAAATTTTGCAGACCTTCTGACTGGTATTTACAACGACTACGAAAACGATCATTCGGCTATCTCACCACCACCATTCATAGCTCCTCACAGCGATTCACTGCAGTTACAAATCATAGCCGTGAATTTTGTCCCCTCAAATATCGTTTCAGTAGATCACAATTTTTAAATATCTGATTAAATCCAATTGTTTTAGATGAATTTCATTTCGAACAACTACACGGAAGTTCTCTACTCACCATCTTCATATTTGGTGTATTTATCGGAAATAAAATTTAATAATCGATAATAAGAAGTTCTTATTTTTTGTTTACAATTCTATACAGTGTTTGTTTCTACATGCTAGTCATGCATATTTGCTTTCAAATGCTTCTACAACTTGTACAGCTTGGTACAGCTTGGATAACTTGGATTCATTTACATTATTTGGTGCTATTATTCAGTTTTCTCTAATTTGTTTGATGATATATCAATCTTTGCCCCTATATCGATCTTAGAAAAAAGGCTTATAATGACAATAGCTTGCCACAATGGAGAGATACTAACTCTCTCTATTTGTTGCAAACAACATGCATGCAGAATTTTCTACTCTGTAAATAATTGGATAATTTGTTTTAAAATTGCGAAAATAAGGCGCCGATAATGCATAATTGAATATAAAAATGACAAATAGTTATTAATTAAGAATTTATTTTAGCATTCTTTGATAATAGATTGCATTTTTTTTTCTTACATGCAAATAATAATTTAGTTCAATTAATGAAAGAATCAGCATAAATACTTAAATACCTGTGTCGACAGATGTATAAATGTGTAATAGTATTTGTTACAAAGAAAGTATCAAATGATAAAAGCTTTAACATTTTGCATAAAATAGAAATTCTAACGCAAGTTTTAACATGAGAGTTATTTGAACTTGCATTTGATGAAACTATACGCAAATAAACACATTACAATGCTTGTTTATTGGAAGTTGGAATGAATGGTAAAATGACGCGTTGTGATGGAATTCGGGGGAGAGAGCATGCGGGGCGGAGAAGTTTTAACGAAAATTACACACATAAATATATCATTGCTGCATTTCTTGCAATTGCAGTTTGTTTCAAAGCAAATTGGTATAGTTTGTATTAAAAATAATTTTTTGTCCAAAATTTTCTTTACCATCTCTGGGTTTCATATGAAAGCAAATGTTAAAACTTTTATTACATGACACTTTCTTTATAACAAATAGTATCACGCCGTTTATTCACTTATCGATATACACATTTAAGTATTAATAACTAATTCTTTCATTAATTGAAATAAATTTGCAAGAAAAGAGACAAATCAACGAATGCTAGCATAAATTGTTAATTAATAGATACCATTTCTAATCATGAAAGTACATTGTTCAATTCTAACTGAAAATTTAGAAGATACTTAGTTAAACGTTTGTCATGATTAATTATCAATTAAGTCAATCAATTACCGTGATTTTCATCACTGGTAGGTTAACAATTAAATTATTCAGTTGATAAGATTATCAATTAAATCATTTTCGACTTGCAATATTCATTAAGTATGCAAGACAAGGGATTGCACGCATACTCAGTGAATTTTCTGGTCCGAAAATCCTGAAATTTCATTTCTTAACCACACACGTTTTAATTTATTATTATTATTTATTATCATGATGATTAATTTTTGTTATGCCATTTGTTGAAATTGTTTTGTATCGCAAAAAGAAACGAGTTTATTAAACTAATTATCATTATTTTCATCATTTTTCCCCTCCATATCATCAAAACAGTTAAGATACACTCCATGTAATTTCAATAATTTGTCAACCAACATTAAAAAGTGTTTGTATCAAAACCAGCTGTAATTCATTCCTCCTCCTCCAAAAATTTTTCATTTTATTTTATCTTAACCGTCTTTTTTTGATTGGTTTAACGACTGTCGATCTGTCAGAAATTAATTGCATTAAATTAGTCAAATCTAAAATTTAAGTTACGTGTTTTTTTTATTTTTTAGAAGAAATTCGGAAAATAAAAAAAGGTTGAAAGAAAAACAAACTTTAATTGCGGAATACGCTACTTCAAACATTCCCATTAAAAATACTTGAAAATATATGTAACAGAGTTATCATTTTATGATCGAAAGGTATTAATGTTTGTTATCAATTATTATAAAAAAATGTTTAAACTTTGGATAATTTCTCGCCATTTCTTCATTTCATTCATTTTTTTGAAATTATTGACGAATGAAAAAAATTCGTGAATTTCAAAATGCTAAAAAAAATTAAATCATTAAATGATCTAAAAATCATAATTTTTTTTGAAAGTTGTTTCGATTTTTGTGAATTTTTTTTCTTTTTACCTATCAGAATTAGTTTTGTTTCTGGTAAATAAATCCATCCGGATAATATGAGTGGTACAAGAAAGAAAAAAGCGAAAGAAATTTGACTTTCTCAATAAACTATCTGACAAATTGTTGTTATTGAAATTAAACTTGTTTGCAATAACATCAACAGATTTTCGTTTTCGAACTGCGGAAAAGTAACATCTTTAAACAGTGACTCATTATATGGCGTAATAGGCACTTCTAACTTTCCCGGTAAAAAAATCCATCAATCAATTCTTCACATAATGACAATAATGATGATGCCAAACATTCGAACCTATTGTTATGCAAGTTTCTAGTCTCAAAAAGTCTTCCTCGCATTCATTTCATGTTAGTTTAATTTAATTAATTCATCATATCAGTTTTTTACCTTTTGAAGTTATTACATATATGTACTTAAATTTGACATTATTCTTTGATTTGATTATCAAATGAAGCATAAAATCCGCCATAGCAGTATATATAATTTATTACTAATACTCAGATTCTCTCATTATAATTTGATATTTATATACATATATTGTGGTGCTCATTAAAATTCAGCACTATTTATAGAAAATTTAAAAAGACATAAAATTAACGATACATGTAGGAAAAAATGAAGAATTTAAAAATTCATATCCTTCATCATAATAATTCGAATTCATATCAAAAATTAGTATTATTTTTATGGAAACTTAATCGAATCTTTCTATTGCCTTTATCTCTGAAAAATCGGATCAATTTTTATATTTATTAGAATAATAGCAACCAGTGATTTGAAGCAAATATATAGAACAAGCCGAAAGTGATGAAAAAATGAAAACGAATAATTTTCATTTCATCCTTCTTAGCTCCATCTAAGGTAGTTATAAAATGTCTGCAAAGTTATTTCTAAATGAAATGGAAAATTTGATCATTTTATATTAAACAAACAGTGTAAGACTGTATTTTTAAGTGCTGCAAAAGACCACTGCACAAGTTGTAAGTTAAAATTAAAAAGACAAGAAATATTTGCTGAATTGCAATACTTCTATGTTTACTGTTTTAATGTCAATACAACTCATTTGACATATTTTGTCAACCATAGGAAACGTCAGGAGAGAAGTGACAATGTATAAATACTGTAAATTTTGAAATTTTTTACCTAATTTTCTTGTTTTTTTGCAACCACTTCATTTTTCGATTCGATGCATTAATTCCTTTAGTCAACTGTGATTCATTCAAATCAAGTTGATTTATTAAACAGAAATTGTTCACCTAATTTTCGCAAATTTCATTTTCATAACAACGATTACATATTAACTGCATTGCTTGACATTATGTGTATTATTTTAAAAACAATGAAAGTCTCCTTCACAGTTCCTCAGAAAACTGTAAAGAATACTTTTTAGTATACTCGAATATGCAGTTTACAATATCAGACTGAAATGACAATTGAAACATATTTCATATTAGGTTACATGGCGTAATAATAACCTCTTCCATTACTCTAGAACATAAGCCTAATTTTTTACTAGAATTCCGTATAATTGTATTGACTTCTCATCTACTTTTTTTTTTTGATTTATGTAGAAATTTCGAAGAAATCTGAGAATAAACTTTATGAATAAATCTGATCCGATCTATTTTCATTATAAATGTGCCGATACTTATAGAGTAAGTAAGAAATCAACTTCATGACAATCCATTTGCAGTGACCATAAATCCAGTGCAATGTACAATCAAGAAAATCATGATAAGAGAAGAAATGATGAGCGATTCATCTTATCACTGCCATTTGGTACAAATGTTGAGAACAAATCATATTTTAAACCGATAAAACTATCTCATCCTTATTCAGACAAATATTTGGAAGTTAATAAGAAATCTTCGGATGATTCTGATCAGAATTTAGGTCAAACCCTATCGGTTAGCTTGCTTTTTTAAATAATTTTAAAATTTTATGAAAATCACTTTCTAAAATTAATTTACAAACTAATAATCAAGTAACAATAAAGAAAAATAATTGAACATAATAATTTTATTAGACTATAGCTTCGAAATAAATATAAAACTTTCTATCAAAATATTCGTTTCACAGGTTCCGCAATCAAATTGTGATCAATCAAGTGAAAGCCTTAGTATTGATGATTCTGATTTGATTGATGATTCAACCAGCGGTACCTTTTTTTTTCTCAGCAAAAACTCATGAATTTAAATTATTTCCATTTAACGATTTTTAAATTTTTAGAAAAACTGTCTGTTTATTTTTTCATAAATGTTTTGAAATTTATTTCTTTTTTCTTTTTTTTATCATTACAATCTGTTTTATCAAACACTTGATCAAGCCAGAATAGACATTGCGCAGACCACGTTCAAGTAGATCGTACGTGTATAATAAAATAATGAAAATTACGGTAATTAGACGCATGAAATTGTTTTTCGCAAAGAAAAAGACGAGAAGTAGACGGAAAGGAAAGTCTGGTGTAGCTTGTAATCAAGTGTGATCATTGTATGTTAGTAAAACCGAGAATACTCTGTACTTCAGAAACGTAAACGGATTAGATTTCTTGCAACAAGAATGTCCAAGAAGTCATTAATTTGTATGATATCTTGGCTTACGTAAAAAAAAAAATGAACGAATATTTATTTAGCAGCGCAATTGTCGACATCTTCGCCGATATCAGTGACATCTGCATCAACGTCATCCTTCTATCCGACACTTAATATCGGTAATGGAGTGGAAATCAGTGCAAAATATGCAAAGTATTCTTTATGATTTATATTTATCATCTCAAAGCTCTTTTATGTAAGAAAACTTTGTTCAATATTCAGTGATAAATAATATCTGCATGAATCTACAAGTTTTGTAATTAGTAGTCATATCTGCAAATTAAATTTTCGATCAATCACTTTGATTATTGGTATTTAGACTTGAGCAATCACAAGGGATAAAAAGTGATCAAAGTAGTACTTCGCGGATCAGTGATAGATATAAGGTAATTTTCTTGATTTTAAGAATCTCACACATGAATTTAGTAAAATCTTACTGCGATCAGCATGTGAAAGCAGTTCATATATTAAATATGAATAGCAAAACTTGGGTACTTATTTTTTCATAATTTTGATCAATCAATTGGAGTCGTAAATTAGCAAGTTTAATTCTTGCAGGAAGTTATTATTGTCAAGTAAATTAAAACCATACATTTTTTAGAAGTATATAGCTGTAAAACGTCGGTTAAGCGAATTATATGGTATAATTGAAGAGAAAGACGAACAACTACGAGTTGTTCGAAATGGACTTAATGAGAAAGATTTAGAAATTGAAAAGTTATGTGATAAGATTAGAGCTTTGGAATACAACTGTGGGCGATTACATTCGGTGATTGAATCTGCTGGGTTTGTTCATTTTCATTCTTCGTTCAATTTTATTTGAATAATCTAATTCTGGATAAGATAAAAGCAATGGAGTAAAATTATTTTACTGGTAAATGATAAATATTGTAAATTTAGAACTTCTCAGTTTATCATTTATCAAAATCTTTCGACATATTTTGCTCACACGATTCATCAAAGTTTTACGAATTCAAAGGAATAAAATCAATATAGGATTGAGCAGAAGAAGTGATTCAGTAGAGAATTAAATGATTTATGATAAGATCAAGAAGAAAGGATTTAGCATTTCTTGAATCATTTGCATTACTATAGTCAATTCCTGTTGAATTCAACGTTGTCATTTCTATTCAAGTGATATTATCGACTAATAGATCCTATTAAGTTATTTCCTTCTCCATCTTCATCCAAATGATATTTGAATATAGTTGCATTCATTATAATGTCAGACTGTACTTTTTTTCCGCAACACTACCGTAAACTTGAACATCTTTCTCTTTATGATAATAAATTACAGAGATGAATCTGATCAAAATCAGGTGAAATTGCATGAAATTATTAATGAACGAGATGGTTTGCTTGTCAGGAATGCTTCACTTTCACGGCAGGTACGTAAGATATTAATGAGATAAATGATTATATTTGATCAATAATATACTACATTCAGCAATAAGTTATGTAAATTATAAACATGGAAATAACTCTTAAAGCATTTCAAAATAACAATTTTTTTTTAAATAGTTAAATATCTATTTTAAATAAATGACAATATTTAAGTTTTTTGATTCATCATGCAATTCACTATTTTTCATTGCTTCTGCCAACTATTCAGGTCATCAAAATCTTCAGAAGACAATTTTTATTGGGAATTGTTCAATCTGCGCTTAGTTTTATGGGTTACTGTTCCAGACATCCTTTCCACTGGTTAATTAAAATAATTTGTGCAGATCGAATTCGAGAAACGAGAATGGTCTATCGAACGAGAACGTCTTTCAATGGATCTCGACGATGTTACCAGGGAACTTGAATTGCAAAAAATGATTTTAAATGGCGAAAGTATCTCAGAAATTGTTCAACGAGTGAGAGAAATTTTAAACACATTGATACTTTTTTCCTTTATTTTTGATGAGAAACGCGAAGAGAAAGAAAATAATTCGCTCATCGGCAATGAATTTCCTAATTTTCATAGTGATTATATCACAAATTTCTACCAACGCCATCTTAGAAACATGTCAATCCTGACAAAAGTTGCGAAAATTTAGTGGCAAGCGAAAGTGTTCGAATTGGAAGGAATGATAACTGATCGAGATCGCGCGATACGAGCTCAGCAAGTTCAGATCAGTAAATTGAAGGAATCATTAGCAGAAACTGATTGTATTTCTTGTGCCGATTTATCAGAATCACAAACAAAATTTGATTTCCCTTCGTTCACCTATATAAAACGTCTCCTTCTACAGTATCTTACTAGGTAAAATCATTGATAATGGTGAAGAATAAACAAAATTGTTATCATTATGCTATTTGCCAAATATAATTTTGAATTCAGCAGACATTGGGGTCGATCAATAATTTAAATTTAGGTACTGGTAGATTTTGAATCCTAGTACATTTCAAATGATGATAAGCGTCGATTTCTAAGAAATCAGTGAATATTCGATCGGTTTTTGTCTAAGAATGCCAAGATAACATTCTTATTGGTTTATTATTCGCCTTCATATATAGGCAGATTTTGGAAATACAAATTTTTACTCCAAGAGGTGTTTGCATAAAATTGAATTTACATTTAGGATAACTTGCAGACTTGCAGATTTGCATTTCAGTTCCGATGAAGAACGCATGCAGTTAGTACGAAACGTATCAAGTATTCTCCATCTATCAGATGAAGAACAACGTCAAGTATGGGCAAATCTGAAGAGCAGAATTCAGATTTCTTAAATGATTTCCTATTGTCAAAACAATTCGATATTTATAATGGGAAATAATGATAACCTCTGTGTGTAAACAAAACTTTTCACTGTCAATTAGTGAAATATTTCTTGTCTTTTTTTTTCTTTGATTTTTCATCGTTTTGATGAAATTCAATGAGATTTTCCTCTTTGGAACATTTTTCGGTAAAATGAAATTTATGCATTTATTATTTAAAAAAAAATTAGGGTAAGAAGATAGAAATTTCTTTTCTTGTCTTCTTTAGAATGAAATTTTTTTTTTCTTTTTAATGGAACAACTGATATGTACTATTCATCAGAATTACTCTATTATGAAATTTCTATTTCAAAACAAATTATATTTTGCTATTCATCAAGTTATATTTGGAAATAGTAGATTTTCTCTAAATTTAGGATGAAGTAATTTCTTCTAAAAATTGGACATCATTTTTATTGTCAAGCCTGCAGAATATAATATTTGCCCAGATCTGAACACAAAGATAACGAAGCAGAACAAATCTGATGCAAATATTTAGTAATTGGATTTGTAGAAGAAAAAAGTTTAACTGCTGAAAGTTCCCGATTTTTCCTATTCACATTTATTTATAATATAAACAAATAAAGAAAAGGGGAAGACACATATGAAGGAGGTTTAGTTTATATTGATCGAATAAAAACTGAGACATAATGATAAAATAACAATAATAATAATAATTAATAATAATAATAATAATAATAATAATAATAATAATAA